>JARJDX010029636.1:0-15860 GCA_030264735.1 Gymnusa sp. GC000175 | reverse complement strand
TATCTGAACAGAAAGTTATTTTTCGCATCTAATATTCTGATATAAAGGTGTTATTTATGCATTCCTTGAAAACATATATGAAATTGTAAAAATTTCCGGTTCTGTAATTTCTTTAAGCTTTCCCCGTGGGGATTGGAACAAACAGAGATTGCCGAATGACGTGCATTGTTAGGAACGGCAGGAAGTCTAGAAGTGTGTTTCTTCTACAACTCAACTCCAAATTCTCTGTGAAAACATCCTCCAAACTATTTTCCATTTTTTTTTCTCCTCCAACTCATTTTCTCACTTTCGAGCGCCACTCAATTTGTCGCCCCTTTGAAAATTGCAAACACACTTTTTTGCATCTCATTATTAAATATTTTCTAAATACCTTTAACAAGGATTCCATAATTATCTCTTTTTGAAAAATGTAAAATGTACATGACACAAAAGTTAATATAATTTTAAATCTTTTTTTAATAAATTATTTATGAAAATCGTAGTGTTTATAGAAAACACAGGGATTATCTAAATAAAATTTGCAACAATTAGTTTTACCATTTATAACTTTTTTTATAAAAAATGGAATTTGTACAAAAAAAAATATGGAGGTGCGGTCACTACACGACTTTTATTTACGAATTTGGGACATCCGTTGCTTTTGATAGAATCACTATCAGCTAAAATTGGATATTCTGCAATTTTATTTTGTTGAAATTTATGTTGGCAATTATTTTAAATTTCATTAATTGTCAGCTGATTATAATAACAGTTATATTTTAGTTTAAATGTGAACAGTAACGTGTAATTAGGAAAAATGCTAAATGAGCCATAACTTCTAATAATTTTGAAAATTTAAAAATGTATTATACGCATCTTGTGCATAAAGAAATATTCTTTCCAGCTGTCGACAAGCAATTATTTGTTAATAGGTTTAAACAAAAAATTCCACAACTTTTTTACCTGCGGAAAATTAAAATATAATTTAATAAAAAAACCTTCACGACTGCATGAAAAAATTGATATTTAACGCTTTTAATTGCCCAACAATGGACAATTAATATTTTTGTTCAAAATTTGTTGTTTTACGCAAATTAAACAAAAATCGCAACATTCAAATGAAACTTTAATTAATTTAATTTATCGCTCGAAAAAAAAATTACCATACGTGTTGCTGTTGATAGAATCATTAAAAGCTAATTGGATTTGCATTTTTGCAATTTTATTGTTGAGGTCAATTTAGCCTGTGATTAATAAAAATGTAATTAATTAAATAGGTTTAAACAAAAAATTCCATAACTTTTTTACCTGAGGAAAATTAAAATAAAATTTAATAAAAAAAACTTTCACGACTGCTAAAAAAAATTGATATTTAACGCTTTTATTTGCACAACAATGAACGAATAATATTTTTGTTAAAAATTTGTTGTTTTACGTAAATTAAACAAAAAACGCAACATCCAAAGAGAACTTGATAATTTTATTAATTTGATGTATCGCTCGATAAAAAAATTACCATACTCGTTGCTGTTGATAGAATCATTATTATCTAATTGGATTGGCATCTCTGCAATTTAATTGTTGAGGTCAATTTAGCCTGTAATAATTAAAAATGTAATTAATCAAATGGGTTTAAAAAAAATTCCATAACTTTTTTACCTGCGGAAAATTAAAATTAAATTTGGTAAAAAACCTTCACGCCTGCATGAAAAAATTGATATTTAACGCTTTTAATTGCCCAACAATGGACGATTAATAATTTTTTTTAAAAATTTGTTGTTTTCGCCAAATTAAACAAAAACGCAACATCCAAAGAGAACTTGATATTTTTATTATTTTTTTGTTTTTCGGTTTTTGGCAAATGTAAAAAAGTGTGTATAACTAAATTTGAAACAAATTTTGTTCTCATTATTTTTTTTAAATTTTGCATTTTAAAAACTCATTTTATGATAAAGTCAGGTGGTGCCCACATCAAAATTTTTTAATTGGGTTATCTACGTGTACGCTGTTTTTCTATTATTTTCTTTAATATACGTCCGTACAGTCTCACAATTGTACTGGTCACACTTTTCAATTTTTCGTTTTTTCTTTTTGTGGATAAGGTTAATAATGGCTGTCCACAAGCAATTGGGGTAAAAATTAAACTTTGATTGTACCCCGACGCTAAACTATAAAATATACGGTTTAAAACTAAAAAATAGAGGTGTGGTCACCACACGACTTTCATTTACAATGAGTTCTTAAAATGTTAAATTAAAAAAAAATGATAAAAACAAAATTTGTGTAAAATTTATTTTTACACACTTTTGTACTCCTATGTTTTTTCATAAACTCAATAGATTTTGAAATATTTGCAAAAGACCTAAAATCCTCACCAATAAACTACCACTTCCTATTTTTGGATTTTAGCCAAAAGTCACTGGGACCTCCCAATTTTCGTTAAAAGCTCAAATATGAATTTTCAGGACGATCAGTTTAGCCGTCTGGGCTGTAGAGAGAATACAGACAGACACACACACAGACACCACTTCGAAATCAACTTTTTCTGATTGAAGGAGGTCGAAAACGGATATTTCCGCAAAAATCTCGATTTTTGAAAATTGTCGCGATTACCATACTTTAATTTACTTTGTAAATGAAAGTAAAAATAAATAAATAAAAAAAATATTTAAAAATATATAAAAAATAATTATTGTAATGCATTTTTAATTAATTGTTATTATACATTGCAACAAAATTTAAATAATTATGCGCAAAAAAATTAAAAAAGTTGAATTGGTTCCGCCCGGGTTCGAACCGGGGACCTTCTGCGTGTGAAGCAGACGTGATAACCACTACACTACGGAGCCCATACAAATCTAAATCGTTACGCGTCTCTTAACTCTACACCTTCCCATTAATTATTTAATCAATAATTCGTTAATTAAAACAATTGAATAAGCACATTTAAATTTCCAATAATTATAATAAAATTCATGAAATTTTAATTCGCATTTTTAATTCGTTTAAGAATAAAATGTTAATTAAAAAAAACAATTAGTATGCAGTTATAGGTTTTCCGCGGAAAACCCGTAAATTTTCATTACATCACGGCGGCAACAGATTGTTGTTTATTATTCTTGGAATCGTTATTTGTGAAACCAAGAAAGCGCTGGCGCTCGCGCGCCGTGGAAACAATCAGGCGGTAAAGCGAACCATTACGGATACGGGATTAGAGATTTCAGATAAGACAAGTGGAAATCCCGTGGGAGGAAATAGGAAAATACCATTTCCCTTTCGACACAACTCATTCCGACCGAATCACTATTAAGATCAATGATTTCAATCAATTTTACAACCCAAATTTCAAATGAATAAAAAAAACGTTAAAATATCAATAAATTGCTAAGTAGCAACAAGTTTAATTTAACTATTTTATTTAACTAATGACACCTTTACCACTAATTAATGCCCTACATCACTTAGATTAATGTTTTATAAATATTAAAAACGACACGCTATTGCTATGTAGCAATATATTGCTAATTTATTAAACTAGCAATATGCGTTGTTAATTATGTAAATAATATTGTGTTTAGGTTCACGTTAATTAATAAAATAAATTAAAATATTATTGCTATATAGCAATATATTGCTTAATGAATAAATGAGAAAAATGGATTGCTAACTGAGAAATTATAATTGTGTATGGGTTTAAAATTTTTATTTTATTAACAAAACCAATGAATAATAAAAGAGATTTATAAAATTGCTGCTAGCAACACTCAACAACAAATCAAGTAATAATAATTGCTCATTAAGCAAAAATTAAATTGCTAATAAAGCAAATAATTTGAGTTTAAATTTTGACCAACCTTAAATTTAAAAAAATATTTTTTTTTAATTCACCTTACTTTATCTTTTGCTCGTTAGCAATTTACATTGTTAATTAAGCAAACCAAATAAATAAGTTTGCTAAGTAACCAGATGATTTAGATTTAAACCTCCATTTCATTAATAAATCAAAAATTAAATAAATTTAATAAACAGAAAAAAAAGCGATTTCTATGTAAGCAATTTAAAATTTGCTAAAAATAAATTTGGGCCCAATAAATTTCTTTAAAAAGTTATTTGAAATTGCTTTTAAACTTACTTTGTTCTGCATCTTGCTCATTAGCAATTTTGCAATCCACATTTAAGGGACTGCTGGCTCTTCCGGTGACGCTGTGTCTCAAATGAGCTATATGTTTGGCTAATAGCGTTCCCGTCCTGGGATTTTTGGTGATGGCCTCGAACTCGGCCCTGGATAAATCGCACAAGGCTTTTCCTGTATTGGGAAAATCTGTGGGTAGCAATTCGCTCGTTAGCGAAAATTTTCTCTCGCACCACTTCAGCCAAGATGTTATGTGACTTGAAGTCCATTCTAAAGGATCTATAAGGTGCAAAAATAAGGATTTAGGTTATTAAACTAAATGAGGTTTTAAGTAAGTTGCTAGTAGCAATACGACGAGGTTAAGTAAGATGTTAATCAGTACGTTATGTGGCAGGAATTTTATTCTAATTGGCTGAAAAGATGCAAAAATAATTTAAAATGTAATTATTTGCATTAGAAGAGGTTTATGAAAAAAGTTACTAGTAGCAATAAGATAAGGTTAGGTTGGATTTTAGTTAAGACGTTGTGTAACTGAAATTACACTCTAAAACATCTAAAAAGCTGCAAAAAATAACGAAAATATAATTACTTACGCCAAATGAGGCTTTTGAAGAAAATTGCTAGTAGCAATAGAGTTTAGGTTCGGTTGGATTTTAGCTAATACGTTATGTGGTAAAAATTCTATTCTAAAGGATCTGAATAGGTGCAAAAATAATGGAAAATATTATTATTTGCGTTAGAAGAGGTTTATGAAAAAAGTTGCTAGTAGCAATAAGACAAGGTTAAGTTGCATTTTAGCTAAAACGTTGTATAACGGGAATTACACTCTAAAACGTCTAAAAAGCTGCAAAAAATAACGAAAATATAATTAATTACGCCAAATGAGGTTATTGAAGAAAATTGCTAGTAGCAATGGGGTTAAGGTTAGGTTAGATTTCAGCTAATACGTTATGTGGTAGAACTTTTATTCTAAAGGATCTAAAAAGGTGCAAAAATAATGACAAATGTAATTATTTGAGTTAGAAGAGGTTTATAAAAAAAGTTACTAGTAGCAATAAGACAAGGTTAGGTTAGATTTTAGCTAAGACGTTGTGTAACTGAAATTACACTTTACAACATATAAAAAGCTGCAAAAATTAACAAAAATATATTTAATTACGACCAATGAGGTTATTGAAGAAAATTGCTAGTAGCAATAGGGTTTAGGTTAGGTTAGATTTTAGCTGATACGTTATATGGTAGAAATTCTATTCTAAAGGATCTAATAAGGTGCAAAAAATAATTTAATATGTAATTATTTGCGTTAAAAGAGGTTTATGAAAAAATTGCTAGTAGCAACAAAACAAGGTTAGGTTGGATTTTAGCTAAGACGTTGTCAAACTGGAATTACACTCTAAAACATAAAAAATGCTGCAAAAATTAACGAAAATATAATTAATTATTCCAAATGAGGTCTTTTGAAGAAAATTGCTAGTAGCAATAGGGTGAGATAATTTTAGATTAGATTTTTACCGCTTTAGACAAGACGTTATGTCAGCTTTAATTCTAAAGAATGGCAAAACTGACGAAAAATAATTGATTATGGTGAGGTTTAAAAGATAATTGCTAGTAGCAATAGATTAAGGTTAGCAAATGGCATGCAATAAAACTGATAAACCTAATACTAATTAAACTACATTGATGTTAAAAACGTTGCTAACCAACTAATTTAGAAATAATTAATAATATTGCTAGTAGCAACTATTTTGATTTATTATATCTCTAGAATTAAAGCTTTATTTAAAAAGCTGTTTTCAAATTTCATAATTCGCTTGCTTTTGTTTATAAAATATGTAAAAATCAGCAATTTTATAATTTTGGAAAATTTTGAATTTTCTTCTGATTTAATTTTTGTTTGTTTTGCTCACAGATGCCTTGATATTAAAGTAAATTAAAATATTTTTGTTTTACGTTGAGAAAAATTAATTTTTCTGCAGTATAGCGGGAACGGAACATAATTTTTATATTTCATAACGTAGGAAATTGCGTTTAAGTCTCAAAAATCCCTAAAAATGGAAATTTTTGAAATTTTCAAATTCAACCCTTAATTTCTTAAAAACCAAGCCACTAAGCAAACAACGATCTTTATATTCGTAATCAAGGATCATTTATTAATAAAATAAGCAATTTTCAAAAACTAATGGCGGCCATTTTGAAATAAAATTTGCGCCATTTTGAAATTAAAATGGTAGCAATTTTAATTTTTTTTTAATTTTTTGCCTCATAACCAAACAATTTTTAACCAAGGACCATTTTTTAATAAAATAAGCAATTTTCAAAAACTAATGGTGGCCATTTTGAAATAAAATTTGCGCCATTTTGAAATTAAAATGGTAGCAATTTTAATTTTTTGGCTCATAACCAAACAATTTTTAACCAAGGACCATTTTTTAATAAAATAAGCAATTTTCAAAAACTAATGGCGGCCATTTTGAAATAAAATTTGCCGCCATTTTGAAAAAAAAATGGTAGCAATTTAAATTTTTTTTTTAATTTGTCGGCTCATAATTACTACCTGTAGGAACTAACACCATAGCATCTTCGACGTCCTCCTCATCACGATTATCATCATCATCTTCATCATCCTCTTCACACTTCTTTTTCTCATCTCCATTGCCTCCACCGTCGGTTGAACATCGCGCACCCGACTTTTCATTATCCGTCGGCAACAATTCGACAAAATCGCACGAGTCTCCTTGACTGGAAGGCGAAGAAGCGATGTGGAAAGCCTCGGCATCGGCAAGAAGCGCATCTACGGTATCATTCGATAATAACTGCTGGGAAATTTGTGAAATTTGCGGAAAATCATCTTCATCGAAAGACGATTCCAGCTCATTACTCTCATCACTTAAAAGTCGCTGCAAACTGTCGCGATAATACACTAAATTCTGTTTCGATTCGCTTTTGTTTTCGTCCATAATAAAGTCATTTTCGGGTGAAAAATTACGTGCTTCAGTTGATGTTGGGGGAAAATTTGCACCAGTAACGTTATTATTTGATCGGGTGACGTTCAAATTTGCACTAGTGGCGTTATTATTAGCACCAGCAACGTTAAAGTTAGCACTGAAGATGTTAAAATTAGCACTTACGGCGCTGCTATTTGGACTCAAATCGTTATAAATTGTACTTACGACGCTATTATTAGCACTTACGTTAAAATTTTCACTTACGACGTTATTAAGTGCACTTACGACGTTATAATCTACACTTACGACGTTATTATTTACACTTACAACGTTATAGAATGCTTCTGCAGTGCTAATAGATGGATTTACAACGTTATTTTTCTCACTTACGACGTTATAATGTGCACTTACGTTATAATCTGTATCTAAAACGCTATTAGATGCACTTACGACGTTATTATTTTTACTTACGACGATATAATCTTCACTAACGTTGTAACCTGCATTTACAATGCTATTTTGTGCACTTAAAACGTTATATTTCGCACTTATCACGTTATTATTTGCACTTACGACGTTATTATTTGCACTTACGACGTTATCTCCTCCTGTAGTTCTCACAGGTGAACTTACGTTATTTTTCGCACTTACGACGTTATAATGTGAACTTTTATAATTTGCACGTTCAACGCTATTAAGTGCACTTACGGTGTTACTATTTGCACTTAAGACGCTATTACGAGCACTTAAAAAGATAAAATCTGCGCTTAAAGCGCTATTAAGTGCACTTTTTACGCCATTATTTGCACTTGTGACGTTATACTCAGCGTTATAATTTTCTCTTGTAACGCTTTTTGGGTTTACAACGCTATCATTTGTTCTTCCGTCGCTTAAATTTGCACCAGCAACGCTCAAATCTTCGCGTTGACTAAACGAGTTGCAATTATTTAGGGATTTATAAGTAACCACATTGGAAAACTGTTCTGATTCACCGATGATAAAATTTTTCGATCCTGCTTCGTTGCAGGTTTCAAAATTGAAACTGATTGACTCAGAGTTAGCGTTCTTCGGGCTGACCATCGCTCTGATTCATGCGTTGGACCAAATTTCTTCGAAGCGACTTCAATGAGTAATCGCGACGTGCGTCGAGATGCAGAATGGGGTTTGAAACAAATGGGCAAAACCCATCTGGAACGTTCTCTTTTCTCTTTAATTCCTTCACGTTGTTCCCCTCTACTGAATTTTGATTCGGTTTTTTAGGTGCACAATTGAAATTGGCGGTAAAAAGTTAGTTTTTGTATTGCGATTTTGTAATTCATTTTCTTCGAATTGTGTTTGAAATAGTGATTCATAACACTAGCTAGTTGTTATTAATAGATAAATGACAATGTGTTTGTAGTTTAATTATAAAACAAAACAATATTCTTAAGATTAATAAAAATGCCATAATTTATTTGAAAATTCATTTATGTCAAAAATTATTTTTTTTTAGGTTAATGTTTTTTGTAAGTTTTGTAGGTTATGTATGGAAATTTAGGGTTAAAATTACTAATTTTAGGTTATGTTACGTATTTTTTACATATATTGGAAATAAAAGGCAGCCATGTAAAAAACAAGCAAAAATTAAATCTGGAGAAAAATTTAAATTTTCAAAAATATTAAAATTGCTTTGATTTCAATGTATTTTATAAACAAAAGTATGCAGATTATGAATCCAAAAAAAGTTTTTTGATTAGGGACTTAGAAATTAAGGGTCGAATATAAAAATTTCAAAAATTTCCTTTTTTTAGCGATTTTTGGCTAGGTATTTTTCAAAATTTCAAAAATTGCTCATTTTTACATACAGTCGAACTTCCCTAAGTCGAATCATCATAGTTCACAAAAAAAAATCGAGATATAAAAAATGCGAGTTACAAAATTAACTACAAAATGCGATCTTGATACAAAACTTTCAAAAAAAAATCGAGGTATAGAAAAATTTGACTTATAGAAGTTAGAATAATGGAAGTTCGGATATTTTTCAAAATTTCAAAAACTGCCCATTTTTACATACAGTCGAACTTCCCTAAGTCAAATCATCATGGTTCACCAAAAAAATCGAGATATAGAAAATTAACTACAAAATGCGATCTTGATGCAAAAATTTCAAAAAAAATCGAGGTATAAAAAAATTTGACTTATAGAAGTTCGAGTAATGGAAGTTCGACTGTAATTTATAAACAACAAAACATTAAATTTTGTTTTAAAAAACAAATTAAAAACTCATTAAAGACAAAAAATGTAATAAATTGTGGTTAAATTTTTTTAATGACATTGAAGTTAACATTTTAAGCACAAAGACTTGAAAAATTAAGAAATCTAAAAACAACTTACGATCGTTTATTAGAAACGCCCAACGACCAATAGAATCGCCAAAAAACAAGGTTATAAATCAATTTTGCAAAATTTTTATTACATTGGCAAACGTGAAACGTGATAGGTGGTCTCCACAACAGAGAAAAAACAAAATTTTATTACGCCAATAGTCAAAGAATAAATATAAAAACATGTTCAAGGTTGCAAATAATTATTTTTTTTTTCAAATTTTTAGAGAATTTTAAAAAAAATTGTAGTGCGTCACCGCACGACTTTCCTGTGCGATATGATAACATTTTTATTTTTTCCATTTTCAAAATTGCAATTCAATTCAATTTTTGGGCAGCTTTTTTTGTCATCTCTCCTCAAAAAGTGTTTTAAAAGTTATTTAAAATCCGGCTAAAGCAATTTAAAGCTGACATTTTTGGTACAAAATCATTTTTTTGTTTAATTGTTTTTACTGAGAAATTACGTAGATTTAAAAATGTAAAATTTTGGTGTTTGAAATTAACAAAAAACCATTGGCGCCGGCAGATTTTTATAAGGGGAGGGGCGAGAAAAAACGCGGAGGCACAGACGTCGGGCAGATTTTTGTGCAGAGGTGTGAGCAAAACTATAAATTTTACAGATATATTAACAGAGCAATATTATGATTTCCATGAATCCCAAAATATTAACATTTTTCATCGTATTTTTGACATTTTAAAATAATTTTTTTTACATTAATTTACGAATTTTGACTTTTTAAAAACATTTTTGGCATTTTCAAACGGTGTTTTGCCATTTTCGAACATATTTTTGACATTCTTGAATAAATTTTAAGATTTGATCAAATTTTTGAACGTATTTTTGCCTTTATAAGAGTTAAATAATTTTTTAAACGAATTTTAAATTTTTTGAACAAATTATGACATTCATTATCACATTTTTGACACTTTTCAAAAAATTTGGATGTTTTCTAAAAAATATTTTGACATTATGGAGCGTATTTTTTACTTTTGGTATTTTTGACATATTGATGCAAATTTTGACAATAACATGTAAATTTTTATCATTTTCGACCATTTTTGGGGTATTTTTGAACAAATTTTTATACTTCCTGGAAATATCAAAATTTTTAATCGTATTTTTGACATTTTAAAACAATTTTTTTGACATTAATAAACGAATTTTGACTTTTTAAAAACATTTTTGACATTTTCAAACGGATTTTTGCCATTTTCGAGCGTATTTTTGTCATTCTTAAATAAATTTTAAGATTTGATTAAATTTTTATCATTTTTTAACGTATTTTTGCCTTTTTAAGAATTAAATAATTTTTTAAACGAATTTTTAAATTTTTGAACAAATTATTGCATTTATTATCAAACTTTTGATACTTTTCAAAGAATTTGGATGTTTTCCAAATTATATTTTGACATATTGATGCAAATTTTAACAATAACATATAAATTTTTGGTATTTTCGAACAAATTTTTACCTTTTCTGAAAACATCAACATTTTTCATCGTATTTTTGACATTTTAAAATAATTTATTTTGACATTAATAAACAATTTTGACTTTTAAACATATTTTTTACATTTTTAAACTGATTTTTGCAATTTTCGAGCGTATTTTTGACATTTTTGAATAAATTTTAAGATTTGATAAATTTTTTTTCATTTTTTAACGTATTTTTCCCTTTTTAAGAGTTAAATAATTTTTTTTAAGGAATTTTCAAATTATGACATTCATTATTAAATTATTGACACTTTTCAAAGAATTTTGATGTTTTCTAAAAAATATTTTGACATTTTGATGCAAATTTTGACAATAACATATAAATGTTTGGCATTTTCGAACAAATTTTTACCTTTTCTGAGAATATTAACATTTTTCAATGTATTTTCGACAATTTAAAATAATTTATTTTGACATTAATTAACGAATTTTGACTTTTTAAACATATTTTTGACATTTTTAAACGGATTTTTCCAATTTTAGAGCGTAATTTTGACATTTTCAAACGGATTTTTGCCATTTTAGAGCATATTTTTGACTTTCTTAAATAAATTTTAAGATTTGATCAAATTTTTATCATTTTTCCACGTATTTTTGCCTTTTTAAGAGTTAAATAATTCTTCAAACGAATTTTCAAATTTTCGAACAAATTATGACATTCATTATCAAATTTTTGACACTTTTCAAAGAATTTGGATGTTTTCTAAAAAATATTTTGACATATTGATGCAAACTTTGACAATAACATATAATCAACATTTTTTATCGTATTTTTGACATTTTAAAATAATTTATTTTGACATTAATAAACGAATTTTGACTTTTTAAACATATTTTTGACATTTTAAAACGGATTTTTGACAATTTCGAGCATATTTTTGACATTTTTGAATAAATTTTAGGATTTGATCAAATTTTAATAATTTTTTCACGTATTTTTACCTTATTAAGATAAGAGTTAAATCATTTTTTAAACGTATTTTCAAATTTTTGAACAAATTATGACATTTATTTGGATGTTTTTTAAAAAATATTTTGACATCTGTAGTGTCGTATTTTTGACTTTTGACATCATGTGCAATATTATGAGTTCCATGGGGTAAATAATCCCTTCTAGCCCCACCGTAGCGACGCCCATGCAAAAAAAATATAAATTTTCAAAAATAAAATCATATATTTTTACCCTAATTTGTGATCGCTGGTTACGAAAAAGCAGTTATTTGCTGAATTTTTGGCGATTTTCACTTAATTTTTTAAATTTTTTCGCAAAATAGGTGATTTTTTTTTCATTTTTTTTTAAATATAATGAAAACCACCAAGCCCATTTTAAATTCGGTATTAGGTCTTTAAAAAAGACTATTTTTGCTACAAAATGACTTTTTTGAAGATAAGATTGGTTAAGAAATAAGGGAGATACGAATATTTTACTTTATCAAGATTCGTACTTTGGTGAAAAACCGAAAAAAAATCTCACTTTTGACCATTTTTTGGGGGTGAAAAACGATGAAAATTTAAAATCACTCAAAATCTTGTTTTTAACCATAACCAGGTTACAAAAATAAAGTCCATTTTCCGATTTAAGAATGTTTTTACTTTTCCAATTTTCAAAATGGCAGTTTACATGCGATTTTAGCAATTTTTCGGCACTTTTTTTATCATATCTCGAAAAGTGTTTCAAATATTGAAAATTCGTTTGAAGCAAATTAAAGCTGACTCTTTTTACCACAAAATCGTTTTTTGTTCAATTGATTTGATAAAAAACTAACGCAGATAATATAAAAATTAAAAATTTTGATTTTTAAAATTGTTCATAAATCACAAAATCATGTTAATACCCATAAAAACACATGTTTTTACAACATTTTTAAGTCGCTGATTACAAAAACGCAATTTTGGACATTTTTCGCTTAATTTTTCAGTTTATAGCAATTTTTTCCACTTTTTTCAAAAAAAATTTGGACCGATTTTAAATTCGTTTCATTGGAGTTAAAAAGGTAATTATCTCAAAACGTTAAAATTAAATTATTTTTTTGTAATAATAAATTATAATTAAAATAATGATTCATTGTCTTGAAGGCGCCGCAGATATATTTATACAAAAGTAAATGAAAACCGCAAACTTCCTGCACATTTATAATTTTACATATGGCTTACCTAAACCTTCTTTTAATTCTGAGAAATTCAGCAACGTTTTCACTATAATAGAAGTCTAATTACAACCTTCCCATTTTGAAATGTCAAGATGCTTGATAAATATCTTGTGTGTAAGAAGAAATCTTAGTTTATTGTCTAGCTCTAACCGGCTAGAATACTTGGAAATGTGTCGACTTTGGGTATTCTGTACTGTAGCTTCTTTTTCTACATGGCACAGCTTGTTTCTCTAAATTTTGGAGGTTTTAGACCCAAAATTTAGAGCTTTTTACTATTAAAATCAATGGCGGATTTTTGATTTTGTCGCTGAATGGTAGGCTGACAAAATTTGGCGCCTATAAACAGAAATGAATAGTTGTAAAAGTTCGCTTATGTTATAAAAAAAGATACTAACAGGGTCGCACAAAAATATTTTAAGTTTTTAATAAAATTATGGCTCAATTGTATATTTGAAAGCAAGTTTTGACATTTTGTAACGAATTTTACATTTTAAAACCAATTTTTTGAACATTTTCGAACATATTTTTAATATTTTAAAATGAATTTTGACGTATTAATGGAAATTTTAACAATAATTTTTATCATTTTCAACCGTTTTTTGGTATTTTAACAAATTTTTACACTTTCTGAGAATATCAACATTTTTAATCGTATTTTTGACATTTTAAAACAAATTTTTTTGACATAAATGAACGAACTTTTTAAACATATTTTTGACATTTTCAAACGGACTTTAGCCATTTTCGAACGTACTTTTACCATTCTTGCTTTATCATTTTTGAATTTTTCGACAGTTTTTTATCATTTTCAACCATTTTTTGGTATTTTCGAACAAACTTTTACACTTTCTGAGAATATCAACATTTTTTGTCGTATTTTTGACATTTTTAATTTTTTTTTTGACATTAATAAACGAATTATGACCTTTTCAATACATTTTTGACATTTTCAAACGGATTTTAGCCATTTTCAAGCGTATTTTTGACATTTTTAAATAAATTTTACGATTTGCTAACAAATTTTTATCAATTTTGAACGTATTTTTGCCTTTTTCGAGAGTTTTATAATTTTTTAAACGAATTTTTAAATTTTTGAACAAATTATTACATTCATTATCAAATTTTTGACACTTTTCAAAAAATTTGGATGTTTTCTAAAAAATAATTTAACATTATGCAGCGTATTTTTTACTTTTGGTATTTTTGACATATTGATTCAAGTTTTGACAGTAACATTTATATATTTATCTTTTTCTACCATTTTTTGGTAATTTCGAACAAATTTTTACACTTTCTGAGAATATCAACATTTTTTATCGTATTTTTGACATTTTAAAACAATATTTTTGACATTAATAAACGAATTTTGACTTTTTAAACATATTTTTGACATTTTCAAACGGATTTTAGCCATTTTTGAGGGTATTTTTGACATTCTTGAATAAATTTTACGATTTGCTATCAAATTTTTATTATTTTTCAACATATTTTTGCCTTTTTCGAGAGTTTTATAATTTTTTAAACAAATTTTTAAATTTTTAAACAAGTTTTTACATTCATTATCAAATTTTGACACTTTTCAAAGATTTTGGATGTTTTCCAAAAAATATTTTGACATTATGGAGCGTCTTTTTTACTTTTGGTATTTTTGACATATTGATGCAAATTTTGACAATACCATATAAATTTTTATCATTTTCGACTATTTTTTGGTATTTTCGAACAAATTTTTACACTTTATGAGAATAATAACATTTTTTATCGTATTTTTGACATTTTAAAACAAATATTTTTAACAATAATAAACGAATTTTGACATTTTCAAACGGATTTTAGTCATTTTCGAGCGTATTTTTGACATTCTTGAATAAATTTTACGATTTGCCATCAAATTTTTGAACGCATTTTTGCCTTTTTCGAGAGTTTTATCATTTTTTAAACGAATTTTTAAATTTTTGAACAAATTATTACATTCATTATCAAATTTTTGACACTTTAAAAAATTTGGGTGTTTTCTAAAAAATATTTTGACATTATGGAGCGTATTTTTGACTTTTGGTATTTTCGAATGAATTTTATCATTTTCGAGCGTATTTCTGATATTTTGAACGAATTTTAATATTTTTGGCACATTTTTGAAGCTTGCGACCCAATTTTATCATATTCTATTGATATTAATATATGTAAATGGTATATACGATTATATTTTTGCATTTTCAACAAATTTTTCCCAATTTTATGAGTTTTTTCGAAAGAATTTTGACTTTTTTTAATTTCAAGCGCATTTTTTCTATTTTCCCAATTTTTGACATACTTAAGCAAATTTTTTCCCTATCAAACAAATTTTTACCCTTGTCGAGCATATTTTTGACATTTTCAAACAAATTTTGACAACTTCAAGCCAATTTTTGACAATTTCCAACAAATTTTGACAATTTCAAACCAATTTTTGATATTTTACAACAAATTTTGACAATTTCAAGCCATTTTTTGACAATTTCCAACAAATTTTGACAATTTCAAACCAATTTTTGACATTTTCCAACAAATTTTGACATTTTAAACCAATTTTTGACATTTTCTAGCAAATTTTGACAATTTCAAGCCAATTTTTGATACTTTCCAACAAATTTTGACAATTTCAAGCCAATTTTTGACAATTTCCAACAAATTTTGACAATTTCAAACCAATTTTTAACATTTTCCAACAAATTTTGACATTTTAAACCAATTTTTGACATTTTCTAGCAAATTTTGACAATTTCAAGCCAATTTTTGATACTTTCCAATAAATTTT
>JARJDX010029633.1:0-12031 GCA_030264735.1 Gymnusa sp. GC000175 | reverse complement strand
TAATAATAATAAACTACAAATTATTAATTATTCGGCTAATTTTAAACCAGGAGGTGCAATTTGCTTACTTCACGTAATTAAAGACGAAATTTTATTTTTACCGTACATGGTAAAGAACTGCTATGGAAAGCTTAATATTTAGTTTGAAATTTGCCTTATCATTCATAGTTTTAAATACCTATATAGGTATCGTTGGGGTCGCACTGTATTTGGGCGAAACCGATGGCTATCGAGCCATGATATCTGAAAAAAATTAGCACCGATAGTTTCGTCAAGCTAAATGCAAAATTTTTGCAGCTGTAAGATTGTGTTTTGTAAACTCTTGGTAGTTTTTTTGGAAAATAACTTCCAAAATATGAAAATTTTTGTTTCAAAAATCCACAAAATTATTCAAGGAAATTTTTGGTTTTCATAAATTTTGGGCTTAAAATGTTGTATTTTAAATTTTTTTTCAATTTACTAAACTCATTTTTGAAAAATTTTCAACTTAAAGGTTAAAGTAAATCTCGAATTAAAAATTAGTTTCCGAATTCGTAATAAAAATAAAATTTCGTTAACTAAAAATAATTTTTGCTGAATAATTAATATTTTTATGTTATTAAGTAATTAGTAAATTAATTTTGGTGTAATTAAATTATAGGTACCATCAAATTTCCGGTTTGTTGTGGAGCAGACGCTTCGTGAATTTTTCAAAGCGATCCAAGAAGGTCGGGACTCGGAGCAATCCTGGAAGAAATCGATATACAAGATAATCTCCAGGTTGGACGATCCAGTTCCAGAGTATTTCAAGTCTCCAAATTTCCTCGAACAGCTCGAGTGACCTGTTACCAAACATGGTAACACGTTGCCCAACGGTAATGACATTACCATCTGGTAATGGAATTACTAAAATCCAAAAAAATTGGGTGACCACATCGTTGGTGACGATTTCTTCGCTAACGATTCAAACACCACGGGTTGTAACCAGAGCTGCAACGCGCGGTTAAACCAACGAATCGGTGACGCATGGTGCGTTAGTTTTAACCTTCCTATAAACTGTCAACGTTTTATTGTTTATATATAAAAAAAGAAAAAAAATATTTGGAACCAACGAATGGTTTTGAAGATGTTTGAGGTGGAAAATAACTCGCGCGTCTTTAGAACACATTCTGGACTTGTTAAAATAATAATTGTGTTAGGTTGACAGTTAAAAAAAGTAATAATTAATAAAAAAGACTATTATATTCTCGCCTCAGGCTAACGTTCGTGAAGACGAACAGTGAATACAAAGGTTTATAATCAATCAATTCACCAGTGATTCTAGTTGATCATTGAAATCATTTTACCTGATCTATATTAACCGGATTTAGAAATTTATCGACGTCAAGTATTAATAATTTTCGTTAACCAGCAGTCAGCAAGTTAAAAATCTGCACCTTTACGTTTACTTTTGGCATGTTTTTCTTTACTGCCAGTGTAAACTGTACGTATTACATGTAAATATCCCTTGTAAATAGTATTTATCCTTTTTAATTTAAATTATTTTATTCATTTAACCAAAGTTATTGTTCTACTAGTCCTTTACATAAAATGATTTCTTTTATTCCCAACACAACAAATTAGGGGATGAAATGAAATCGTGATCTCATTGAAATTGAGATTTTATGTGTTATAATTATTACAGGAGCGACCCGCGAGGAAATTTTCAGCAATTTCACTTGTACAAAAATTATATTTAAATTTCTTAAAATTTCCTCGCCATCAATCCGTGATATAATAAATTTCGTTTAATTCTTGTATCAAATACAAGGTTTAAATCATTTTTATTTTATTTAAAAAATCATTCTATTATATTAAGTTGGCATGTCTTTAATTTTTTTGTACATTCTTTTAATTGTAAAATGGCTAGTTGCGCGTTTTATTTATATTAATTTGGCATGCCTGCGTAATATATGTTTAATTTAATTTTAGTTTTATTTAAATTAATTTTTTTTATCACTAGCACTTTTATTTTCTTTAGCGTAGATAATCACTATCTCGCAAAACACACTGTGTGAGGCAACTAGTCAATTAATAAATATAATTGTATTATTTTATATTCACTTTTTTATTATTTTTTAAATAATTTGTTCCTACTTTAATTATTTTACCATAATTTTTGATTTATTTAATATTTCTCATTTTTATAGTGATACAGTTTACATGGCAATACCTGAAAAAGTCGTTTTTGATTTAAAAACAAATGGCTCGAATAAGCTTCATTTCGTAAAACACAAAAACTGGTTTTTTGTACATACAAATTTTAATTGTTCTCACCGCTTCGTGTCCCAGTTGCAAAAATAAAGGATCCCGAGGCTTAAATTACCGTAGCTTAAAATTTAAGCTATCAAATGTGATTTTCCTGTTCCTACAAATGATATGACAAAAAATTTAAAAAAAAAATTTGACCAAAATTTTGCGCCAAAAAAAAAATTTTGGCAAAAAATTTATCAAAAATTTTTTGCTCTGTTGGAAACTGCCGAAATTATAAGACTGTCGTTCAATTTAAAAATTTTAATTTATATTTAATTAAAATTTTGCAATTTAGTAAATTTTCAAAATTCGTTTTTGGGGATTTAAATTTAATTTTTTTAATTTCGTCTCGGGATCCTAATTTACGTAAAAAACATCACAAAGCGTTAATTCAAGCCGAATCTAACGTTTTAAAAATAACAAGTTAACAGATTTCAAAGGTGTAAAAAATTTTGAAGCCACTACGACAAATCCAAATACTGTATTTAATATTTAATCAAACTTAAATAAGTGTAAATAATAAGCTTTCTTCAAATGCAATAGATGTGGTAGGTTTAACTAGAAAAAAAAATGCACATATTCGGTGTTAATTTTATCATATGAATAATAGAAGTTAGTGGTGATTAAAAATTTAAAAAAAAAATTGAAAAAAAATAATAAAAAAAATGCGCGCACACTTTGAAATCTGTTGATGTGCGACTAAGGGATTTTGAAGCGAATGGCGCAATGTGCTTTTTATTTCAAAACGTTAGACAAATAATCCTGCAGATTTAACTTGGCTATGGGTTTATTTGTAATAATAAATGAGAAGTTACACCATTTTTATACATAATTTTTACATACAATTGTTGCATATTATTGATGCCGATTGTTACCTGTAAATTATTCTGGAAATAATTGTTGCACATGATGGTTGCATAAAAATGTTTGCAAAAAATGGATTCTCACGATGGTTGCAAAAAATGTTTGCAAATAATATTTACTAATGAGGGTTGCATGTAATATTTGCTAATGATGGTTGTATATAAAATTTGCCAAACTGGTTGCAAATAATATTTACTAATGGGGGTTGCATGTTATTTTTGCTATGATGGTAATATTTGCCAATAAGGGTAGTTGTTACCAGTGGTTCTTGTAAACAGTTGTTGCCAAACGACTGTTGTATATGATTGTTGACAACGAATGTTGCAAACTATTTTTGCCAACGATCTTTTCACCAAAACTGTTTCCAACGACTGCTGCTTACAATTGATTTTGCAAAGATTCTAGCAAATGATTATTTTCAACGATAGTTGCAAATGATTCTTAAAAAATTGGAAATAAATTCTTGTAAATGTTTTTTTTATAAGATCATTACAAATGGGTCAAATCATGCTACATGATCGTTTCAATTGCTTGTTGCCAACGATTATCTTTAACGTTTTCAAATTGTTAGAAAACTCATGGTGTATTGGTGGTATGAATGGTAAAAGATGGACACTAACCGTATCTATAAAATTATCTTTTCAGATTTTATTTTATTGATCTTCCGTTTCTACCTATTGGAATAAGATCTATTGCCTCAAAATCAATAAACTCTTGAAGACTTTGTACTTGATGCTGTAACAACGATGTTTTTTAAGCCTTTTCCACTGCAGTTTACTTTAATTTCATTTCTAAATTAGAGCAAAACTCTTCATGATTTTAAAATTGACAACAAACTTCTTGGTGCAACAGCATGACATCATAATACTGCCCCAATACACAGTTTTACTTTTGGCAGCTTCATTCACGCACCCGAGTTCCCTTTTTATTTGTTGGGCTAATCACTCTTAGCCCAGATCTTGCTCTTCTTCTTCTTGTGATTCCAATCCGTTCAAAATGTTAGCAACCATTTTGGCCATCATAATTTTGTAGACCAATGCTCTAAATAGCCGTCAGTTTACTTTAATTTTCTTTCTAAATTAGAGCAAAACTCTTCACGATTTATAAAATTGACAACAAACTTCTTGGTGCGACAGCATGACATCATAATACTGTCCCAATACACAGTTTTACCTTTGGCAGCTTCAATCACGCACGCACCCAAAGTCCAATTCCACTTTTTATTTCTTGGGATAATCACTCTTAGCCTGGATCTCGCTCTTCTTCTTCTGTTTCTTCTTCTTGTGATTCCAATCCGTTCAAAATGTTAGCAATAATTTTGGCCATCATAATTTTGTAGACCAATAGCTGCCAGTTTACTTAATTTTTTTTTATTAAATTAGAGCAAAACTCCTCACGATTTATAAAACTGACAACAAACTTTTTGCTGCAATAGCATGACATCATAATACTGTCCCAATACACAGTTTTACCTTTGGCAGCTTCATCCACGCACGCCCTAGAAGTCCAAATCCCCTTTTTATTTCTTGGGCTAATCACTCTTACTTAGCCCAGATCTCGTTCTTGTTCTTCTATTTCTTCTTTTTGTGGTTCCAATCCGTTTAAAATGTTAGCATCCATTTTGGCCATTATAATTTTGTAGACCAATACTCTAAATAGCTCCGTCGAAGTCGTGAAAAATCAGTTTCCTCATCAGATAATGGCTATTGAAAATTTTACTTATTTGTTGAATACTGATTTGGCCTTTCTATTAATCTTTTGCGTATGATCCCATTGATCATTGATTGTGGTCACGAGGTCTGTGTACTGCTGAACTCGTTTAAAGATGTGTCGGTTTATTTAGAGATAAAAACTGAGAATATTGGTTTTGCTAACAACCATGCAACTGATGTTGCATCCTGTTCTCATGTTTGGTTGTTTTCTTGTACGCTCTTAAAAGTGTCTTTTACTACCTATTTGTTGGGCTAATCTATCGCGATTAGTTTTTTCTGTAGGGTTTCTACTTTTTTGCCATTTTTTTCCGATTTTTTCTCTATAACCACACTGATTTTATTTTCAACCGTTTTGCTTTGTATTTCGGTAGTGTGGTTCTAGAATATCTCTCAAGAATCTCTTAGCTTCTTTCTCTCTCTGTTCAGTACTCTTAAAGGGTACGACTAGTTTTATTCTTTGTTCAATTTCTCCTTAAAAATTCTTCCAATTGAAAAAGCCTTGTTAACTAAGGCTTCTTCTAGTTTTACTAAGAATCATTATTATCAGGGAATGATCAGAGTTTGCAAAGGATTCGTGTAAACGATTTTTGTAAATGATCAGTGCCATTAATTGTTGCCAAAAATTGTTGTAATTGACTGTTACAAAAGAATTTGCTACTGATTCTTGTAAATGATTTTTGTTACAAGCGATTGTCGCAAATAATTGTTACAAATAATTTTGGAACTTGTAAATGATCTTAAATCAACTGATTCTTACCAAAAATTATTGCAACTGACTGGAGCAAAATTTACACACGATTGCAAATTATTCTTCTAAATTATCGCTGTATATGATATAAGGGATTGTTGCAAATGATTTTGCAACTGTTTTTTGTAAAAGACCTCTTGATTATTACCAAAAATTGTCGTAATTGACTTTTACAAACGATTTTGCAACTGATTCTTCTAAATTATCGCTGTAAATGATATTAGGGATTGTTACAAATGATTTTGCAACTGATTTTTGTAAAAAACCCGTTGATTGTTACCAACAATTCTCGAAATTGACTTTTACAGAGGATTTTACAAACGATTTTGCAACTGATTCTTCTAAATTATCGCTGTGAATGATTTTAGGAATTGTTACAAATGATTTTACAACTGATTTTTGTAAAAGACCTCTTGATTATTACCAAAAATTGTCGCAATTGACTTTCACAAACGATTTTGCAACTGCTTCTTCTAAATTATCGCTGTAAATGATATTAGGGATTGTTACAAATGATTTTGCAACTGATTTTTGTAAAAAAACTCGTTGATTGTTACCAACAATTCTCGCAATTGACTTTTACAGAAGATTTAACAAACGATTTTGCAACTGATTCTTGTAAATTATCGCTGTAAATGATATAAGGGATTGTTGCAAATGATTTTGCAACTGATTTTTGTAAAAGACCTCTTGATTATTACCAAAAACTGTCGCAATTGACTTTTACAAACGATTTTGCAACTGCTTCTTCTAAATTATTGCTGAAAATGATATAAGGGATTGTTGCAAATGATTTTGCAACTGATTTTTGTTGATTGTTACCAACAATTGTGGCAGTTGACTTTTACAGAAGATTTTACAAACGATTTTGCAACTGATTCTTATAAATGATTTTTGTTGATAATCGTTGCAAATGATTGTTTCCACGATTGTTGCAAATAAATTTTATAAATGATTTTGCAACTGATTCATGTAAATGATCGTTACAAATGATAATTTCAGCGATTGTTGCAAATGATTGTTTCAAATTTGCAACTGATTATTGTAAGTGACTGTTGTAAAAAATCATTGCAATTAATTGTTGCCAACGATTGCTATAATATATCGTTACAAGTGATTTTGAAATTAATTTTTGTAAATGTTCGTTGCAATTGATTGTTGGCTTTGATTATTAAAATTTACTATTACAAAAATTTTGCAACTGATGCTTGTAAATACTTTTTGTAATTGATCGTTGCAAATAATTTTTTCAGCGATTGTTGCAAACCATTTTGCAACTGATCTTTTTACATTATTGTTGTCAAATATTGCAAATGTTACTTGTAAATGGCTTTTGTCAATAATCGTTGCAACTGCTTGTTGCAATTGACTGTTACAAAAGATTTTACAAATATATTTGCAACTGATAACTGAAATTGATTCTTGCAAAAGAAATACAAACGATGTTTTAAATGATGTTTTAATTAAAAGCTGAAAATCAGTGTTGCAAATTATTGTTGCAAATAATTATTGGTAATTGTTGCAGCATTAATTGTTGGTAATTATTATTTCATACATTGTTGCAAACCATTAGTGCAAATAATTGTTGCATACATAGTTGCAAACCATTGTTGCAAATAATGATAATATAATGAGATAAAATTAAGTGCAAAAATATTTTTGGGATTCCGGATAAAATTGCAATAGAATTTTGATGTAAAATGTGCTTCTCAATTATTATTATGATAATCTATGAACTTGACAAACTAAGACCTCAAAAATATACGGTTGGTTTTGACAATTCACCACCCAAATATAATATAATCGCCGCAGAAATATTTACAGATAAACCGACTTCGTAATAAAATAATAAAACCGAGCAAGTAACTGAGGTACTTGCATCTCATCTTTTCATAAGAGTCGTGCTGAAGACGACTCGAATTGTTAAAGACAATTCTATAAACAGATGAATTCAGAAAAGACCTGAATAGGTCCCGGAGGAATTACATTGCTTTCTGGATGAGACTGTAAAAGTAATTTTTGAGGTCGATCCAAGCAGTTTCCCCTTTTTGGGGATATATAGTGTAGTAGCCCCCCCCCCTCCTAGGTAGGACCCTATAAGCATGTTCAATCCGTGTTTCGTTATTCTACAAGTATTTTATGAACTTTTGGCCGTTTTCATGACGTTTCGTTGTGCTTTTCGTTTGCGAAATGTTTGGTTTCATATGCACACACATTCGGATAACATCGCGTCGGCAATTCAACTTCCGCGTGCGTAACGCGGAAGTTGCAATGTCCGCATGTTTTTGAGTTACAGAGATAATACAATATTTTACAGATTTAAAAACACTGTTCGGAAAAACGTTTAGGTCACCGGTTCAAAAAGATGCATAAAAATATCACGAAAAAAGTACAAGCTTATTTTAAGCACCTCTGCGCCTTAAAATTAAAAAAAAAATTCGAAGCAAAAATGATATGAGTGTGTATAACCAAAATCTGCCTTATTCTATTTTCTTATGACGAAAAAAAATCTCCTACCGTTATAGCGCAATTATTTGCTAGTGTATATCGTTCTTGATCACCTAACACCGACGATTTTTAACCATTTCCATAAAATTAATTATCAACTAATCTAGTCCAATATGTAATACATAGCATTTTGTGTGAGTTGTAGTATACATGTACAATTGTTGGTAAAAGATCGGGTGCCTCCGTTGTTTAAACTTTAATTTTCTGATGAGTTTACACACTGCGTTACGTTATCGGTATTTTTGCGTTACAGCATAGCAAAAACCTGCTAGATATTGCGCGTCTAAGTAATAAACCTACGTTAAGGTCTCTTAATTTCCACTAAATATCTCATGTCAAAACAAATAATTGTCAAGCGCCATACAATACTGTACCCATATACGCTCCAATTTGGCGATGAAACAAAGAATGTAAACCGTAATAACGATATACTCGCTTTAGATATAACCCAAGGCTCGCCCAGATCGCTCTTGTATCTCTTGTAAAGCGATCCGGGCGGCCCAAAATTTCCACAGATGAATGACAAGTGAACAAACTAATTTGATTCGTAGCAACCGTTAGTTTGCGATAGATCTCTACCTTAGGAACGTTCTCACTTTGAAATAGTCATTTAAAAAAAAGCCACACAAAAACTGAAGCAATAGAAATGAAGGCAACCAACCAAAAAAACTACAGTCACTCGTTTTTTCGAAAACCGGCAATTTACTCATTCAAAAATTACACTGGGCCAATTCGTCCGTCAAAAAAGTGCCTTCAAAGTTGTTTTTACGAAAAAAAATTACAAAATAAGGGCCCTAAATAGACACATCGCCCAACCAAAACGTTCCTGTGGTTGAGACCCATCGACTGTACTTAAATTTAGTTAGATTAAGGGGCACTCGATATAATAACTTAAGGTTATTTCATAAATATTATATTGTTATGCTAAGATGGTTGAACCGGACTTCCAAAAATGAAGTCGCGGGGATGCTATTACTATTTGTGGTATATAGTAACTTTGAATTAGAAGTAGATAATAAACATACAGATTAAATGGTTTCAGTTAAACTCCATGTTATACACAGTTTACGTTAGCTGTTATTGTTATTTGTTAAACGCAGATTGATTCGATGTGGCATGTAGTTAGTCTCGGTACGACTGGAACAGGGAAACTAACTGCTGACTTAAACTCCATATTATCTAACCATAAGTAACCGCAATAGAGCAATATTAACTACTATATATAACTATTTACATATAGCCATAGCCATACACATGTATTTATATTGTAAATACACTCAACGCACAACCAATTTTCTGGATTAGCTTCTGCATAACAATTAACCATAAGTAAATTCTAAATTGCCGATATACTGGACAGTTTCCACAACGTGCAATATACCGATTAATATATTTAATTATTAAATAACTTTGCATCGAATCAATCTGCTTGCCCTATTAAGTTTAATTTTTTCTGTCACCAGATGACTCAAATGGTCTTCCTCTTTCTATCTCGACAATTCGGCAATTTAAAAAAAAAATAATAATTAAACCACTGACATATTAATCGTTTGGCTTTCTAAATTTCCGGAAATGTAGCTGAAAAGTTACATAGATATTTAAAATAAAATTTTCCATAATTTGGCAATGTTACACAAACAAATTTAGGTTAAAATTGTTGATAACTCAAACACGGCATGTAACGTTCAACTCTGCACTAATAATTAATGGAATTAATTATTTAATTAATATAATTAATTAATTAATGCACATTTTTTTGGCAATGTATAAAAAATTAATGTTAGGCGCAAAAAAATATGTAAAAAAAATTATTCAGGAATTTAATGTATTTAATGTGCAACTTGTGATAAAAGCACTTGAATAATAAAATTGTAATATTTAGGATTTGTAAATATTTAAGAAAAAAAATTAAATTAAAGAGTGTTGAACGTTATTTTTGAGTTAATCATCTCGGTCTTTAAATCAGTGGTTAATTGTCGAGAATAGTCTCTGGTCGTCATTTTGCCGCCACAGCCTATAGGCTCCGATTTAACAAGTAATTTAATAAAGTTAGGCGTCGATAGAGAATCGAATAAGATTGTATATTTAGTACAAAAACGTGAAAATCGAGATAGCTCAAAATTTAATTTCATTGCGACCATGATGCGAGTAGTCCTAAAAGTTTATATGTGTAAAAATTTAAGAGTATTTTTATATTTATATTGGTGTAAATCAAAATTTGGTATGGACAAAAATTATTGTAGAGATTTTTAGGTTGATATAAATTTAAGAAAATTAAAATTTAGGAATTTTTAAATGAATTTGTATATAAAAAAATTTATATATAATATATAGAGACGGCGGCTCGTGTCATGGACGTCTTTGTTGGTACGCGTATGTATGATGGCGTGGCGACGTATACTATACTATATACGTACAAAGTACTCGTAAGTGTGCGAATAGCACCTTTTTTTTGTTGCTTACAGTTTTTATTTTAGCGTGTGCCGTATCCATGTTATATTAGACAATTTTACTATTTGGTGTACAGCAATTTTTTCGACTGTCCTAAGCTAAACACTTATGCGGACAGATCGAAATGTTGTGACTGTGTTTTCATTGAGCAGTATAATAAATATATACATTTATTTGGAAATCTTTATTCTTGCTTTACTTTTCTTATCCTGACACATTTTTACCCATTTATTTTCTTTACTAACCTCACATCTTAAATATTGATCAACGTTTAAGCACAGATAATAAGGATTATCAACGCTCAAAAAAACCAGGGTCATGAAAAATCGAAATATTACTCCAAATAAACAAAATGGAAGAAAAAAATACCTAACAAGAATACAGAATTAAGTAAATAAAAGAAATTAGTTACTTAAACGGTGGTGAAGCGTTTCTGGTTCCTTTCTAGGCATCGTAATGAAGCAACCTTTAAAAAGAACTGGAACTATTTGAACAACGCCTGCACTACCCGATCTTTGATACTCTAACTACTAAACATATCACTAATAATGACGTCCTAACTAAAATACTTATTAAGACAAGAGACGTAGAGAGTACCTTGATTAGGACATTAAAAAACAGCCAGAATTAAGCGCCTACATTCGGTAACGAGTAACAAGAAGAAGAATTATAAGATAGACGTATTAAAGGGAAGAAAAGGTGGCAGATAAAAAGTCTAAAATTTGGTCTAGATTCAAAAATGAAGACGTCGTAAAACACATAAGTGCCTCGTAGGAATGGAAAAGACCAAATACTTGTAAAGAGCCAATGAAGAGTGCTAAAAAGATATTGTGCCGCAGAAATAATGCGGGTAATATTTGCAAAATATTTGAAGGAGGTCCAAAAGCTGTTAACAAGGTTAAGGATAACGTTACATTGGAGTAGAAGACAAAAAATATACGATATACTCCAACTAATTCAACAAATCTCAAAAAAAAAACGAAGAATGCGATT
This sequence comes from Gymnusa sp. GC000175, assembly GCA_030264735.1. Classification (NCBI taxonomy): domain Eukaryota; kingdom Metazoa; phylum Arthropoda; class Insecta; order Coleoptera; family Staphylinidae; genus Gymnusa; species Gymnusa sp. GC000175. The sequence goes on along the minus strand of JARJDX010029633.1, from coordinate 484 downwards.
TACTCCACCCACTACTTTAAAGCAAAAAGAAGAAGAAGGTTTACCACATTTCCTAATTTAATTCAAGAAAAAAAAATAAAGGAAAGATGGGATTTACTCCAACTACTACTTCACTGATAGATTTTGGATAAATGAAATCCTAAAAAAAAATTGAAATTTGTTTACCATGACCTTCGAAGTAAACCAACAACAAATTACAAAATGCTTTGATGATCGCTATAATTATTTAATAGATAAGTATTCAATTATTTAATTGTAAACTTACAAAGACCAACACCCTCCACTTCAAATATTATATAGCACACATGTCCAAACCGCGGCTCGCGAGCCGCATGCGGCTCTTCGTTTCGTTCGATGCGGCTCCTCATACATTTATAACATTATTTTAAAACGCCGCGAGTGATTGGTTGGGTGGTAGTTGGAGGGGCCAGTTACTGCAAGTAGCATGACATGATGAAACAAACCTATGATACGTGTTTACGCT
>JARJDX010029630.1:0-10543 GCA_030264735.1 Gymnusa sp. GC000175 | reverse complement strand
CTATGGGCTAAGAATGAATTCAAAGGAAACAAAAATTATGATATTCAGCAAGAACAAGAACATTAATAATATTCCAGCCATAACAATATGGAAAAGCATAATCGAAAAAGTCAGAAGCTACCAATACCTAGGAACAAGATTAGGGGACGATAACGACCAAACCATATAAATTAACAAACGAATAGAAATAGCTAGAGCGACTTTCGTCAAAATGAAGACTCTGTTTGTAGATAAAAACATAGACCTAACCCTACGAATGCAAGCGGTGCGATGCTACATCTTTTATACACTGCTGTACGGACATGGACGTTGAAAAAGAACCACATGAAAAAGATTGAGTCGTTCGAAATGTGAGTATACCGTCCCATGCTCAAAATTATCTGGACGGACCTAATCACCAACAACGAAGTAATGCACAAAGAGAAGGAACTTCTAATTACCATAAAGAAGAGGAAGCTCAACTACCTAGGACATATAACACGGGGAGAAAGATACAAAAATCTTTAACTCATTATGCAGGGAAAGATACAAGGAACGAGATCAGACGACGTGGAACATCTTGGCTGAAAAATCTTTGGGAATGGTACGGAAAAACATCAACTAAACTCTTCAGAGCTGCAAAAGTAAAAATCGCTGTGATAATCGCTAACCTCCGATAGGAGATGTCACAACAAGAAAAGGTATAAGTTAATTGTGGTAGTCAGTTAACTTCGTTTATATCCAAATGCCTTTCAAGTTAGCTCAAAACACCAACTAAATAAACAAAATGGACCAAAGACGAATCTCTGAATTTTAAACAAATAAAGTGAAATAATTTCCTAGATTTGTTCTGGATATGTAAACGCTTTGTTAGCATAAATTCCCATCGGAAGTGCTGCAACCACTATTGATGTACTTGAAATTTGTTAATTGCATCTGAGTCAACTGGTGGACATGAAGAGCTTCCGTAAAAACTGCAGAAAGTAAGTGTGTAATCATATACATTTAGCGTCTTAGTGAGCATTCGCATCCACTACTTTTATTAGTTTTAGCTTCAACTGTGAGTGTATTAAGGTGTTGACTTAAGTGGATGTGTCCAAAAATAAAAGTAGGAATGGATGAGACTAGACAGGTGTTTTTAGGTTGGGCTTCTTGTAAACAAAAACAAAAAACAGATAAGAAACGCAACGCTGACAAGAATGTACAAAGCAACAGTCAGGTCCATAGTAACATTTATTATCGAAACATGCCCAGAAACGACATGAATAATAACAACAGTAGAAATAAAGATCATTCACCAAATCGAGAGGAAAATGCTGAGGTACGGAATATCTAACGAAGAAGTCAGGAGAAGATGCGGGATCATCATGCACACTAAGACCGAATGGCAAAGGACCGAATAACCAAAATAGTTTAAGACCAATCTTCAATCGGCCATGGTTCTATCGGAAAACCAAGAAAGAGGTGGAACGATACACTAGCACTATGCTTACAGGCAGAAGAAATTGTAAACGCGCAGTTTATTGCGTAGGAAAATAGAAGAAGAAGGAAAAGAAGAAGTCCAAGAAAATAATATGATATTATTAATTTCATTTTTAGATTTTATTTGATAAAAAATGTTGGTTCATTCCAATTTTACCCAATTTAAAAAAAAAGTTGCTTTCTTTTAAAATTTGGTGACTAATTATTGTGATTTATTATTATTCTTAGATCTTTTGCCTAATTTGTATTTGGAGGAAACAAAATTATTTAAGCATCATAAATTAATTAAACAATAGTGTGACAAATATTAGGTAAAGCACTATTGGGTGTAACATGTCTAATTTGCTGCAATTAAGATAATAGACACGCGCTTACATTGTAGAATTACATTTTTTTTTTTGAGAGATTAGATTTGCGTTATCAAAAAACGTGCATGCTCTGTGTAAAGTTGATACACATGCTAATATTTATAATGGAACCCTTATGGTAAGTATAATATGTACACATTTAGGCGGGTGCATTCTCTTTTATTCACATATGTGCCAGACAACATACAGTTCAAACAACAAACTAAATGTAACCGAAATTATTTTATTATGAACATAAATTGCTTAACATATTTAAATATTTGAAACAAAATGTTCGTGAAAAACATATCGGATTTCTAAAATATTTGTAGCAAAATGTGTGCTCAGCATGCTCTAATAAAATTTTGAGATTGATTTCATGGTCGTTTTTAATAAATTAAATTAGCAATTTAAAATGAATTATAGGATGTTACAAAAAGTAATGCACAAAAATTAATTTTTGATGTAACATGCGAAAATATAATTAATAATGTAATTTTTAGTTGCTTAGGGGAGAACATTTTGGCTGCACAATTTGAGGTGGCAAGCAGACAGAATATTGATTAATTTAAACGAGGGGGTGCAATCTGCAGCAGCCCCATTACTCTTTTTCAAATCTATTGTGTCTGTAGTGGCTTCAATGGCACTACGAACTACACAGCACGTGTGATTTCCCATCAAATGACCTGTTTATTCAACGTTACTTTATCTGAATTTATCGAAGATTTAACGTTCTACAAACAACTGTATAGAAAAATAATTTATACATCAAAAAAAATTTAACTGCAGCAACTTTTAATATATCTTTTGGTGTAATTCCTGGAACTAAATTTTAAATATCCTTGAAATTGTTATCAATGATAAAACGCTAAAAATTTTAACTGAAAACTTCAAAAGCGGTGTGATTTTGTAGGAGCAAAGCTTGCTTGTGATATCTAAATTAAAAATTGCAACGACAATAGCTTTTTATATATCCTTGAAATTGTTATCGTAATAAAACGCTAAAAATTTTAATTCGGTATGTATGGCTTTAGAGTGCTCTGATTGCTTGTGATTTCTAAACCAAAAATTTCAGCAATTATCTAACTTGATGTTACTTTAGAGATACTTTAAAGCAGTATAATACAAATCTTCTACAAATAAATAATTATCCTTAACATAATGCAAAATTTTTAACCGCAAACCAAGTACGAAATTATAAATTACCTATAAAATCTGCAACCAAAAGTTTTTTGGGTAAAAAAGCTTATTAACAATGAAGCATGACCTTTCTAATCTTCTTCGGATTTCTTCTACTATCGGAGGTTAGAAATCCTCAGGCTTATTTTTATTTCATAGACTGGAGCCATAAAAAGTTCCATACAGTTTTCATAAGTTGCTCAACCAGGTCTTCTTCTATATTCCTTTTTCCGGAAATCTCTCCTTGTATTATAAGCCTCAGAATTGCATACCTTTCTCCTTTTATAACATGACCTAGCTATTCCAGTTTGCGTTTTGTCATGGCCTTTATAACTTCCCCCTCTTTTTCCATTCTACGCAGTACTTCCTCGTTCGTCACTCTATCCATGATATTTTCCACATCCCCCTATAGGACCACATTTCAAAAGCCTCCTTATTATCGATATTATTTTGATTCAGGCATCAGCTCCATGCAGGATTTGGAAAAAATGTAACTTCACAGCATTCGCACTCTACGATCCAGGTTCATGTCTCTGCAGTACAAGAACTTCTTCATCTGTGTAAATGTGTCTTTTCATTCCAATGCTTGCTGTGATTTCTTTATTCTACTCGTTTGTGTCTGTAATCCATGTCTCTAGGTACTTATATGATGTGACTGTTTCAATCTGGCTGTTTATTATTGTTATTGACATGTTTTGATCTATGTTTTTTTTTTCATTATCAACATCACTTTTGTTTTATTAATGTTTAGTTTGAGTTTGTAATTGTTGCAAAGGGTGTTTAGTCTATCCATTAGGCGTTGCTGGTAATTTACATTTTCTGCTATTACTACAGCGTCGTTCGCATACCGTATATTATTTATGCTTATTCCTTAATTGGTGTCATTTAGCGCTTCCAGGCATATAGTTTTACTGTAAATATTAAATAAAAGTGGTTATAGGACACCGCTCTATCTTATTCCTCGGTGTATCTTCCGTGAGTTGTTCCTCTATCTTTACCTTCGCAGTTTGTGGCAATACAAATTTGTTATTATCCTAATATCGATATTTCGATATTTTTATTTTTAGTATTTGGTACAATTTTTCTTAATTGACTGTGTTGAAAGCTTATTAGTAGACCACAAAGCATGCATATAAGTCTTTACTCAGGTCTGGACACCTTTACATCAATATATTTATTCCCCATTGTCCCCATGACATTTTTAAAGCTCATCTTTGTGTCGCTTAATTCTTTTTCTAATTTTTTTAATGTCCTTTTGTGTATTATTTTAAGGAATACCTTCAATACGTGGCAATTACGCGATTTTTCTGTGCTCAAAGCATTTTTCTCGTATTTGGTTTTTTCGATATTGTTTATACCCATTTTTTAGGTACTATGCCTGTGTTTTAGAATGCGGTGAAAATATTAACCATCATATCCATTTCATGACTGTGGATTAGTTGGAGTATTTTTATTGAAATTTAGTCCGGCCCGTGGTCTTTTTCTTTTTTGTGTTCTTAATGGCATATTCGTCTTTGCTTTTTAAGATTTCTGGTTTAGTTTTCACGTTGTAGTTGTCTATCACGATTCGTGGTCTGTCATCGTTGTAGGGTGTCTTTGCAAGCTTTCATTAATGCAGTTTCTATATTGTCCAATTTTTGCTCAATGTCGTCGGTTATCTTATTTACCCCTGAATGTCTTTAATATTAAGATTGGTCTTTACTGCAGCTATGTTAAGTGTACTCTCGTCTTTTAAGTTTTTTATATCTACACTTTTTTGCGCGGTCACCTTTATTCTTAGCATCTTCAATCTAATCTTCAGAAATTCTGCTACATATTTGTCGTCTAATCCGATATCCGTACCCGGATAAGTTTTTTAGATGCAATTGCGCTCTTAAACCGGCTTTTGATTGCGGTAAATTCAACCTGATTACTTACTATTTTCTTATTTCTGTGCGTAGGCGGTTGCCAAGTCCACAGTCTGCTCTTTCGCTGTTTATATAGTGTTCATTATTGTTAGCTCCTCACCTTGGCAGAATTCTACAAGTAGTTTCTCTTTATTCTAACATCTACAGATAAATCACAATTTTATAGCAGAAAAGCTTGCTTAATAAACCAAAAATTTTAATATTTTTTCACCTGATGGTTTAAATTCTTTGTAGCAATAAAAATAACGCGTTTACAAATTAATTACTTATATATAAAATGCTAAAATGTCATAAAACAAAACTTTCCTTTAATTTCTAAACCAAAAATTGAAGAATTCTGACGAAAAAATGCCTTATAAGTAAGAAAATATTAGTGATTGAAAATGCTTAGTTGGTAAAAATAAAAAGTACTTTATATTGATTCATTTTTTCTGTGATTTCACATTATAGTTTTTAAAGATGTTAAGTTAGAGGGTGGATTTGATATGTTGGCTCGCTTAAACCACGCACATATAAATAAAAGTAATACGAGTCTTTAAATAAAATGTCTGTAATACCTTAAGGAAGTCCTGAAAGCGACCGTCATGCATTAAATCACACGTGCATAATTATAACCCATCCTGTCTTCCTTCCGTTTCTTTCATAAGCGCGTGCAAACAAGTTCAAATCTGAACATGCAAGTTCAGAATAGTACTTCAATTCATCCCTCCATATATTTATAAATTTTGTTTTGTTTCATCATTTTTTGTCATGATAACGTTTGGCTTTTCGATGAACTTTTGGGGGTGGTTGCCAAATATTAAATATATTTTATGATTTGTGAGCTTAGTTTAGTACAATAGAATCATTTGCGTATAAAAGTGCATAGTTTATTAACCTTTCATAGTGAAACGGAACATGTGGGTTGTCAGTTGGGGGGAGGGTATATTGCACTGCACGGTATGCACTGTACGGTAGGGTGCGCGCCCTTATCGCCGTTCAAATCCACCCTGTCGCGAGCCAAACCAGGTGCACACTCATATGGAATAGCGAGTGTCGGTTGAGCGAGCTAACCAAAATTAAATTTTTTTTATAAGCGAATTATTCAAGTTATAAATAATTTTTCAATTGTTTTTTTTTTTGACGACGAAATAGCAAAGACGCTTTTAATTGGGTTTGCAATTTGTTCTTATTGCTGGTTTTGATTTTAGTGCAATTTCTAACTGACAACTTTAATGACTGGAAACATTTTACGCTCACTCAACTTTTTACCGGACGCTTACCACGCGCGACGCAATGACGTGTGTCGGGCATATGAGCGTCGTTACGACCCGGTTTTACTAAAGCATCGTTTATGCGGGATAACGACGCTAACTGACATACTAACCTAAACGTTCTACAAAAATATTAGGATATTTTTAATTAATTAAAGTTATTGATTGGTGTTTCAACTTATTTTGTTGTTATGGTTGAAAATTTTTGCTATTAAAATTTCTATTTGTCTACATGTGTCCGTAATTAGGAATAATAAATATAATTTCTTTAGTATCATATAAACATTTAGACATTCGTAGACAATTGTTTGGTTGTGAAGTGCGTTTTGAAAATAGCAAAAATCATTGATTTTTAGAATTTTACAATTTTGGATAAGAATTTCTAGAAAATTAGGACCTGAATGTCTTAATATCAACAAAATGGCTTAAAAAATTTTCTTTTAACAAATTAAGCTTAGAATTGGCTGTCAAATGTGTTTCAAGCATGGCAAGAATCATGTGTTTTTTAAATTTTTTAATTTTGGACAAGAATTTCTGGAAAACTAAGACCTTAGTTGCAAAAGTCTTGAATTTTTTATGACCAAATGATGGGAACATTTTTCTTTTGTTGCATACATCTTTAAAACGTGTTAACCGATTTTAAATCGCGTTGCAGAAACTTTTATGCAATTGTTTTGAATTTAAATTAAATTTTTATAATAATTTTTTAGCTTATTTAAGCTCAGAATTGGGTGCTTTGTGTTTCGGAAATGGCAAAAATTAAGTGTTTTTAGAATTTTCCTTCTTTTGATAAGAATTTCTTAATAAGAAGGATCTTAATCGAAAAATGGGTTACGGGATCGTGATCAGCAGGCTTTTTTCTACAAAATACCTAATAGGTGGCGCTGTAAATGTGATATTATTGTCCACGCCTAATAGTTATATCAAAAACATCTTATATTAATTATTATTCTTATATTATGGTAAAAGATCTCCTTATATGCAATACTTTGGTCCAGAGCGTAGGCTTGACTTTCACGCTTACTTTCGCGTTTTTTGTTTACCTTTCTTCACGAAAGTATGCGATCTATAGTTTAATTGGGTTTTGATTTACTAAATTTTTGGCAGTTATTCTTGCGAATATACGCTTAGTGATTTTTTTTCATTGCCTTTTAATTCAAAAATGACCATAAAATTTTTCTGAAAAACTAAACTTTGAAAAGTTATCGGTGAATCCCTCGTTGGTTTCCTGTTGCTTTTTAATAAAAAACTGGTCATAAAATTGTAATCTTGCTTTCGGAGATCGAATCCGGTGTTGGGAAATTGGTTGGGATTAGCTGCTCAGATTGATTCGGTGGGAGTGGTTCATTAAGATAAGTTTTTGATAAATGAAAATTTAAGGGTGCCAGAGAATTTAGGATTATTAGAAAAAGACAATTATAAAAGTAACATATAGTAGGTTTGAGTGTGTTCAATTATTCTAAATAAATGCAATCAACAACAAATATGGTAAATTAAACGTAACACTAAGTTTAACCGGTATATTAAAGATAACAGCGCTGCTGGTTGTGTTTAATTCCGGTGTGGTTGTTCGTTACCAAGATGTCTGGATTCCCCTCCTGGTCGCGCTAAAGTGTTGTAAGTTGTTTCTTAAACTCAAAATGTGATAAATCGTTTAAAAAAATGAATGAACTAACAATTACAAAGAAATAAACGCTGAAATGCTGGATATTTTATGCTAGAAATTGCAGTAATGTACCGAGAAGAGTTAAATAAGCAAAACAAGGGCAGAAGAAATGTAGAAATTTTAGAAAGCATCAGCAATTAATTATAAGCAAAAATTTAGAAAATTTTTTGACTTTGACGAAAGAAGCTTTATAAATATGAATAACTGCTACTCTAAAAATAAATAAGACAATTCCTAAAGTTCCTAAATAAGGAACTAATAAAAATCATTCCAATATAACACAACAAATAAAAGCTAAAACACTTTGGGTTATGCTAAAAGAAAAGTATTCCAATATAATACGAAATCTCTGAACTATAAAGAAGTTAAATCTAAAATACTTTGAGTTATTTTATGCTGAAAGAAAAATGCAGTAACTTAAGAAAATATTATTAAGAAGTTTCAAAAATAAGCAAAACGAAGGAAGAAAAAAATCTCAGAAATTCATATCTATAAACAAAAGAAAAGAAAGATTAAGGTACTTATGGAAATGATTCCGTTATAACACAAAATATTTACTTAAAGCAACCGTCGTCAAATTAGAATCACAACAATGATAACTTCGAGAAAGAAACTTTTTACCAATGAACAAAAATCAAGGAGATAACCCATGTCAACTTATAAGAGCGCTTCTATTATAGCATAAAATATCAGTTTGAAGGAACCGGAAAAATTAGATATTTGTCATAATTCTTGCGTATCTCCAAAGAGGAAAGAAACATCGAAATCGATGTTAGAAAATTTTCCTGTAAGCACAAGAAGATGATCATCATCTTCTTGGTGTATAAATTGGGCAGTACCTTTAATCAAAAACAACGATATAATTAGATAAACAGTAAAATTTTGGGTTTACCTCCAAGATAAGCTAAAATTTCCGTTTTTTCTTTAGAGGTATTATTAGTCAAATAAAAATAAATGTAAGTAAAACAAAGAAACTTAAACTAATGTTTTTCTTAAAGTCAAATAAAGTTATTAGAAGAAATATTTAGAATATATTTCCTTTATGGTTTTGGGTAGGTTATTATTCAAATAGTTTTAAAGTAAAACAAAGTAAATTAAACCAAATTTTTGGAGTTTGAACAAATCATAAAATAAAGTTATTGCGAAAAATGTGTACTTTATAATAGGACACGTGTTTTTGAATAGTGTTTTGAGTAGGTGCGGAGTAGTGAAATATTTCATGAATAGCCAGGTAGGAGGCGCACCTGTAGAAAGAACCTGTGCTATATCCTGTTATTCTTTAGGATGTTTTGTTGCTCGTTTACCGTAAAAATAGCAAACTTAAAAACTTACAATAAAAATCAGCACAGGTAATTTATAATATTAATAGGGTGATTTTTGCGCGCAAAAATTATTGCCCTAATTAACAGAACCCAAATAAATTTCAGGATGTATTTATCACTTGTATGACAAACAAGGGTCAAATCAGCGGAAAAAAAGATTGCGATAACAAAAAAATGTGCACACTCGTGGTATTGATAAAAGCTAACGGTTTGCGTCTAAATTTATTTAAGAATTATGATTTACATATTTGCACTAAATATATTAATTATATAAATTCAGCTGGGGTTGTAATTGTTATTATGAAGTACGAGGTGATTTAAGGTTAATAACGCATATTTATAGGCATAGGTTAAGGCAGATGTGATTATTATAAAGGGCAGCTGTGATTTGGCGCTTTTCCGTTTCTTACCCTGCGGTGCAGCTTTCTCAAGAAGTCAGGGGTGCAGCATATGTGCAGTATGAGTTGATCAAATGTATTGTGTGGGGACATCCAAACGACGTTTGGCACGCGTGCTCACCTATGACCAAGTACAATGAACATTTTGTTTACTTTTGCTATCTTTTGCACCTTTTCCTTATCCTTAAGAAAAGGAGATTACCCCTAATATAGAAATTACGGACATATTTATCTAATTTTATTTCTCTTCAACATTTTTAAAAATTGATAGAAAAACTATATTCGTTTCGTTTTTTTATTTTTATAAATTACGTTTTCAAGCAGAATTTGACCACGCAGTTTATATTTATTTCTTGCACATTTATAGACAAAAGAGCAATAATTTTTTTAAAAAAATTATAGATGTATGATATATGATGAGAAACCTAAAATTCGACCAAAAACTGACTTTTTTACTCGTACTGTCAAATTTTCATAATTTTTCCGCTGAAAAAACAAAATAATTTGAACCCATTTAAGTCCATTATTAACTTTAATACCTATTCTTACTATTATTGTATGTTAAAGTAAAATCAACAATAATTTTAAACCATTTTCAAAAAAAAAATTGAAACATCAATGGCAAACATCCTAAAATTAAAAAAAAAGTTTTTTAATTAGAAACCTTTAATAAGATTTACCTTTAAAGTAAGCTAGACAAAACGACGCCAGGTTAAGTAATCGGAGATAAAATAAAAAAAAGATGAGTATAAAACATGGGCAGGGCACACCAATTTGTGGAAGGAGTCAGCAAAAGAATGAAAAGAAAACTATTGAATGATAGATGATTTCGGGTGTAGACAGAGTCTACTTTTAGCCTAATTTTTACGTCTTTAATGTAAGTAACAGGGCAGGACCAACGGCTTTTAAGGTGACTTCCGAACCACCCGAGAGCAGAGAGAAATTTTAAATCTAGAGTTATAATTGTGCCGGATTTGAACCCGGGACCTCTAGCATGCCAGTCCAGCGTT
>JARJDX010029629.1:0-17793 GCA_030264735.1 Gymnusa sp. GC000175 | reverse complement strand
CAGTTTTACTCAGTTCTGTCAGAATAATAAATATAATATAATCATAAAACTTATAGAAAATCCCTACTACAAAAAATGACCCAAGGGGGTCATTGCTACTGTTTTTTCATACTGGTTAGCAATGCTCTGCGGTTGAGTTGGTCAGTGCTAAGGCTATTGTTCCTAGTTCTGGAGTATGCTCTTTATGATGATTCCGTAAATTTTCGGATGATGTTATTACTTATTTTTAGAATTGGCATGTTTTAACACAATTAAGTTTGACTTCTAATATCTGGAGCATAATATTTGTTGGTACTAGGTGTTAATTTAACAGCGCCAACGATAGTTTGAATAGCAGTATTAAGTTGCATGTCAATTTCATGGACATAGCTTTTGATTTTCCCTACTGGGTAGCAATACTCTGCGGTTAAGTAGGTCAGTGCTTAGGCTATTGTTCTTAGTTCTGGAGTCCGCTTCCTATGATGATCCATTAAGTTTTCGGATGATGCTATTCTTGTTTTCAAATATTGGCATGTTTTATTACAATGTTTTTTTATGCCAATAACCGGTCTAGGATCAGTCCGAGAGAAGTTGGATAATGGTTGGATCGTAGCATTGCCAATACTAACATTTAGTGCTGCCGAGATGGAGAGCTGAGACTTTAGTTTTACTTGGATTAGGACATAGTCGCCACTTGTTGTAATACGATTCCATTATTGACAAAGTTTGCTTAGGTAAAGTTTAGCTACCTGCAAATCCGCATGTTGCACAGTCAGTGACAGGTCACTTGCGTATGTATACTTTCTAGTATGCATATTTCCAGTGCATATCATAAGTTACTAAGTACGGATTCCTGTAATAGGCCGTTGTTAATAGATCTACAACTTCTTGTTATTTGGGAAAAAATACTGTTCAGCGAACAAGTTGTTTTAGTCAGATGTAAGAGTGGTCCATCAATGGTCGTGTAAATTCAAAATTTCTAGCTTACAAATGGAAGCGTAGATGCCACGAACAACTCTTCGAGCACCCGCATCGTTAGGATATTTCTAGATTCACTTTACATTCTGTTCCGCTCGGTTGTATTTGACTGTCCACGATTTCTGCTGTTACTCTGAGTAGCCCAAATCAAACGATTTGGTTTCGTGAGGGCTGAATATAAATTGTAATATAAAAAAATATAAAACGCTGTAAAGACGAGGCATGTTCTTTTGCTGATGGAAAGCAGCCTGGGGGTTTTACGATTCCTAAAAGCAGATTATGGTCGCAATAAACATCTGCACCTCGAATCGTTTTAACATCATGAATGATCCTAAAAATTTCTTTCTTTCCAAAAAGTGGTTTATCTGATTACATCTCTTTATTTGTGAATATACGGTCCGGTTTTTTGTACCATCAATGAATGGCTCGAACAGAGTGCGTCATGTGACGTCCCATGATAGATCTTAGGCTGGAGTTATCTGGCAACGATTGCGCGCAGTACCATTAGCAAGCAGTATCATTAGAACGTAGGTCCAAAAACGCATATTATAAAAATAATATTTAAAATAAGACCGATCGGCTGATTAAAACTATGAGTATGTCTATTTAACTTCATTTTGTTAAATATATGATAGGAATAATTTCGCTAACAAATGTAGCTTGGCAACAAACAAAAATGTGTTCTTAAAAGTAATTAAAAATAAAAAATTATTGCAAATATATCTCTAAACACTTTTGTACTCTTATGCTTATTCATTAAACTTAATAGGTTTTGAAATATTTGGAAAAAAAAAACGAAAAACTAAACCAGTAAACAACTGGTGGATTTCAGTAAAATGTTACTAGGATTTCCCAGCTTTTGTTATAAGCTTAAATATGAAATTCCAGGCCGATCAGTTAGGCCATTTGTGTTGTGGAAAGGAAAAACACAGACGGGTACCACATTGAAAACCACTTGTTATGTATGTATCTTTCCTTTCAGAAGAAATATTTTATAATTCAGTATCTTAAAAGATAAAACACGCACTCTAAAAAGAAGCAGAATAATCTGCGACATAAATTGCAGGGTAGCTTGTGGTATCGTGGTGAAACTTAACAAAAACTAAAACTATCGACTATCAATCGACAAAAGCGGTATTAATAAAAAAACAATGCTTGTGGACTAACACTATATTTAAACACACGAAGATTATTCTTAGAGATGTGCCACATTAATTAAATTGGTGTATGAATACAAAAAAAGATTTAGAAAACCTAAATTTCATATAAAACTTTCTTTTACCAAAAACAAACAACAACACACGAACCACCTGTAAATAGACGCGTTGCACACTTCATGTCCTAACACAATTGTAACGGTAAAAATGGTAGAAAATCGAACATGTGCTTTGTTTTTCAAATTTTAATCCTCGTTCCTATAAGTTTAAATTTAACTGTTTCAATATGAAAATAATCTAAAAAGTGTCACCTTATTGTTTTATTTCACATTTTCATAAGATTTTCTATAAAATTTATGACTTTATACTTACACCAGAATACAACAATTCGTACCGTATTACTGAGCTCGTCTCCAAATATATTGAAATTAGACTAAATAACCGATACAACATGCAAATTGTACACACATATACTACAACAACTTTCGCAAAAGACGGGGACATAAAAAAGCTCTATAAGGACATAGCAAAGGAACAAAAACAAGACAAATCGTACCATAAAATTGTTACAGGAGACTTTAACGCTAGAACGGCCATAAAAACCCGATAGATAGATAGATAGATAGCATGAGAATGTATCGGAAACTTTGGGTTACGCATACGAAACCACAGAGGAGATATGCTGCAACATTTCAGTAGTCGTCAGAAAATGTTTTTATAAAAAACAAATCCAACGAAAATAGACTTGGAAAATCCTGGATGACCGGTAGCGATCCTAGAGCTCTAAGAAGTTAATTCGTGTTTAAACTGCGATTGGAAAGAAATAAGTTAATTCAAGTTAGAAGATTTCCGACGTCCGAGAAACCACTACGCAAAAAGATAGACAATAAAAAAGAACTGAACAATAGATTACAAAACATGGAAATAAAAAATATCGATGAGATGGCCGAAAATATAACACAGAGTATACAAATAGCCACAAAAAAGATTTTTTCACAGACTAGGCAAAAATAATTCAAACTTACTCAAGACTAGATAAGAACGATGGAAGAAAGGAGAAAATACGAAAATAAGACACCAATGGAATATAAGAAGATAAAAAACAAATAAAAAACGCCATTGGAAATAGAGGTATGAAGGTGCCACGGTCCAAATAGGAAAGGTATACCACAAGAAATTCATTAATTCTACAAAAAACTGTATTCAACAACAATGCCGGAATACCCGACTCCATTAGAAAAAATCGCAAATGTAGGCTCAGAAGAAATGCCGAATAGAACAATGGATGAAATTTAAAAAGCATTACATAGCCCCTGAAGAAGATCGTGTCACAAGTAAAATGATAAAAACCTAACTCTAGGTACACACCGATAATCGAGGATATATACGTTAAATCCACAATACATGTCACTATCGATGATAATCTAAACACAGATAAAAACTGATAAAATCAAAGAGGAGTCCGTCAGGGTTATATCAGCAGTTTCTTAAATCTTCTTTGATTCGACGATGATATAGTCCTCGTTAGTAGTGACATACATGAACTAAAAACTATACTGGAACCACTAAACAACGCTTCCCAAGAGATTGGAAATAAATTATAACAAGGCAAAAATTATATGCAAAAGCGAAGATGAGGTTAACAAACAAAATCACCAAATTTAATTAGTTAAAGAATACGTTTTTCCAGGACATACCATTACACTAAGCAAAAGAAAATGAGTCTCTGGAAATTAAAAAAAAATTAGGCCTCTGTCGAGGAGTGGACAAATCAAGGCTGAGAAAAAAGAAGTAGAAGAAGAACTAAAATAAGTAAATTTCTATAAAATGTAATTAATAATTTTACATAAATTTTAAATTCCCATAGGGAGGGAGACAACATGAAGAAAAAAAATGTTGGTGTACTAACCTTGCTTTTATTTTCATTGAAATACTTTCTCTCTGATCTAAATTTAACCAAGCAAAAAGTGGCACATACGCACATACATACACATAGACACATATAATTTAATTTTGGATAATTCTTGTTCTACTTCAGTAGCCTTTAATACATCACTCCCAACATGTAGCCTCTTTTCTGCCTGTAATGCTGGTAAGTTACATTACAGTTTAACGTGGGTTCCGAACCACTGGATTTATATGATTTCGCGCCAGAGAAGGTTTATGACATGAAACCCAACGCTAACAGGCGAGGGTTCTAGGTCAATTTTTCGGAAACACATTGTTCCAAAACGAATATTTCGAAAACACATTGTTTGTATCCATTTTTTTAGAAACAAATTTTTCGAAAGATTTCAAATAGCGAAAATAAATTTAACTTTTAAAAATAATTTCTTTCTAAAATGTCTTATAGTATTGTGTACTAATAATATTTAAACAAATAACAAAACCATTTTAAGTAATAATAAAATACTTTTCCCAATGTTTAATTAAATTTCATGAATTACCGATGCTAGAAATATAAAAATTAGACAACAAATTGTTAATCATATCATATCATTTAGAAAATTTGTGTACTTGATTCATTAAATGGAGGTATGATACCAATTTTAGACATATGAATCATTTTTGACAGAAACATAACTACATTTAATTAATTATCAGCTAATTAGAATGACAGTATATCTCTGATGGAAATAATTTCACTAACAATGTTACTAATCACAACGAACTACAATGAGTTCTTAAAAAGAAAAATTAAAAAAATGATGGAAACATAATTTGTTAAAAATTTAATTTTAAATCTCTTTTTACATCAAAAAAACCATAAAATCTAACCAATAAAGTACCACTTACAGCTCTATATTTATTTTATTACAGTGGTTAATTGTCCTGATATCTAGGAAAGTGGTATTATTTTTTGTTAATATGAGCTTTATGGACTTGTAAGTTGTTTTGTACGGGCACCAGCAACCCTAACCTAACCTGGTTGTTCCCTAAGGAACCATTTATTGTCAAGGGATAAAGTATAATATGCGCTAACGCTAATCCACGGCACGGACAAAGTTACAATTTATTACAAACTAAAACCGTAACTTCCCCTTCTCCACTCCATAATCAAACTAACCTCACCGACGAATTTGACCGTTACGGCGATAGCCGTGGAGGTCGTACCGAAAACCATCCAAACAACTCGTTCTTCTTCTAAAAGTGCATTCTCCGACCGGAGGGTAGCAATTATCATAGCGTTTCGGACTTGGGAGGCGGCAGCTCGGAATAGTTGGTGTGAGCTCATTTTGAACCACTCGCGCAGGTTCTTCAGGCATGATGTTCTGCGGCGACCTGGAGCCCTATTTCCTTGTATTTATTACAATTTATTACTTTAAGCTTATCAGAATTAATTCAAAAATAAAGATAATTTCTAAAAATGTGTTATTTAAAAAATTGATTATTTGAAAAATTTGCTTTCGAAAATTTTGCATTTGAACAATGTGGTTTTGAAAAATGTGTTTTCGAAAAACTAATTGTTTTTATTGCTGTGAGGAGCGGACCCACGATCTTAAGCTCAGTAGTCGGATGATCTTAGTATTTCTTGTTCAGGGAACCCTAAAGGATTTATTTTTACCAAAATCTCAATTTTATTTATCATACAATTTATTGTATAATCATATCATACAACTTATTGTATAACAATAAATAGTACACCAACAGTACAGCAATATTTGACTTAAAGTAAAATTATTTTTTTTGATTATTGATCATCATCATTGCCCAGTCATAGAAAATTTCCAGAATTGTGATGATTATTACCTTGTTATAAAAAATAAAAAAAACTAAAAATTTTTAACCCTAATTAACCAATATTACTGTTTTATACTGCGCCTAGCATGCACAGTAATTATTTTTTATTTTAATTTAAAAATATTTCTAGTTTTGCTTTTAAAATGACTGCTTGTGCGTTTTTTGCCAGTCATGTATATAATTCACATTTTTGCATGTGGTTAAATAGAAGTAGCAGGAGCTGCTTTCGTGTTTTTCTTATCATCAAATCTAAATTCAATGAAAAACGAATAAATCAAACCAACGAAGACGCAGAAGAATGATAGCCAAATGTAATTGCCATAACAAAGGCAATTTAATGAAAAAAAAAACTATATAAAAAATATGCTTATTAGCAGTGATTGAAAGAGCAAGTAAAGTAGAAAATAAAACATATTGATTGTACGAATGAGTATTTTTATTTTATTATTTTGTACCAGATTACAACATGATACATTTAAAACGCTGCAGGCTAAAATATCACGAAATTTTTACCTCACTTTAGAAACATGCATTTTGAAATAGGTAATATTATTAGAACAGATAAGTTATATGTATCTTGGATTAATAATGTCTTTATCACATTTTTTTTATTTTTATATTTAGCTCCCTGAAATTGGCTTAAGCTAAATTGAATTATTTTTAGGCCACAATTAAATGCTTTTTGGGTGCTAATTAGGAGCAAAAATAATAAAATTAGGCGAACTCATAGTTTCCAAAATAATTAAAAATAATGAAAGTTTTTTTAAACTGTACAGAACTTAAATACAGGGCGTTCCAACTAAAATTTATCCGGCTGTTATCTCAGTTAATGTTTAGATTTCAAGTAATTACTAAAACAAGTAGATTTTAGTTCTGGCGGGGACAATACTTGGGCATTGTTTCACCTTTATACCATTATCCCTTTAACACATAGAGCCACGTTCCCAAAAATCTTAAATAAAATAAAATGAGGTCGATTGGTACATCAAGTTCAAGCTCTTTGTATCATCTACACAGATATGCATTTTTTATTACTTATTTATTTGTTTTTAAGAAAAAAACTGCACAGGCTTCTGCAAGAGAACTAAGGAATAATGAACATAACCAATGCAATTTAAAAAATATGTCGAAATGGTCGTAGCTTAGTTGGGCCGTGCCTTGCCTGCTAAGCTAAAGGTCCTAAAAAGCTAACATTGGAATTTCACGACCATTTACGCGATGGAAGGCAACGGGCAACTACCGAGGTTACTTACCCAAGAAACCTTCCCCAATTAAGTAGTTTGGAACCCACAATAAACTGTAGATCCTTTGCTTTCAAATTTTTTGCTTGTTTACAGAAGTCTAAGTGGTGCTTATTGTAGACGAATCGATGAAAATTAAAATAAATTCATATGTCACATAAACCCCAGTTCCCCTGAGAAAACATACGTTCAAATTTTAGTTGGAACATCCTGTATAATTTTTTTTATTTTTTTTTATTTTGATGCAATAAAAATAAATGCTAATTGAGTGCATACAATTGCAATGGAAAAATATCATATACTGCAATTTTAAAATGAACAAATTTTCCCAAATAGCAAATGGAGGGTTTGCACAATCGCACAAATCACAGTAGCTTTTGATGATAACTTCAGTAATTAACTTTTGTATCTTCTTATTGATAAATGGATTGGGATGAACTAGAATTTATACGGGTGGACGTAGTCGTTCTAAGCTATTCTGGCAGACTTCTTCTCTAACTATTACCATATTTAGGTCTTGTTGAATCCTGAAAAACTTTTGATTGAAATTTTAAATTTTGATGCGGATTACCATAGTTGCATGTTATAAGTGCAAATCGTTAAAAACCGACGGCTCCTCTGATACTTGCTATTATTTCACTGTCCCCAGAAGAGATTCAATAGTTATGCGAGTCGGAGAAGGTTGGTCTATTGCTTATGTTAGCCACTTCTAGGTCATTAGTTAATTAGTTAGAAACCTAGAAGGGACTTGCCTCTCCTGTTGATAGCAAAGCTTTCCTACGCAATGTGGTGTCGTGGTATCATAGCCAAATAGTACGGATGTTTTCGTTTTCCGACAGTGCTCCACAAATCGTCTTACCGCTGTGGGTGGTGGTTGGTGGTTGTAGTTAGTCATCGTAGAGCAGGTGTAAGGGGATACGATTGTAATATCCCTCTCACTCTATGCTCTACACACTGCTATGCTACAGATGGGTATCTGGAACAAAGATCCCACAGAGGCATTGTATTTTGCTTATTTCGAATAAATATGCAGACTCTCGGCTTTGCATCAGATGAGTCAAAAATAATCCATCCTTTGGCATCCCCGAGAACAGCTATCCTTATCTAGTGAATCCACGGTTCTTGAACTAGGGCCACACTAAGGTTAGTTATAATCATGAACACCCCGAGTGCTGCCGAGTGATACAGGATTATCTGTATATTTAAGGCATTGCTTATCTTCAAGATTCTACTGCCGAAAATCCCCCCTGAAGGTTCCTCAACCATCATGTCGACCGGTTCCTCCAAGGACGTTTCGGCTGCTACTGCATTAGTCTTCGATTTTTAACCCAGGGTCTTAAACCGCAGCCTGCTGAATTTGTAGAATGGGCGATGTTCACGTGTTTTGCCAATTCTAATTCAGTTATTCTGGCCCATAATGACAACAATTTGTTGTCATTTTGGGTCGTCTCTCCTGTCTACGACCCTCGAATTTCTTGTCGAGATTGGATTTTGTTTTTCTGGTCTGGCTAGGATATTTTCGGATCCCAAAATCTAGACAATCGAATGGGTTTTAGAAGGTTCTTAGCCTTGACAAGTCTCAGCTTAGTACCCTATCACCGCTCCCATTGCGGTGCCCTGCTGCAGGGTCCTGTCCAGCCAAGCTTTGGTGGGCTCTTCTGTACAGGTTATCAGTAGTGCACCTTCCTGTAATCAAAGCTTACAGCTCGCGAACTAAATGGGATACAGGTGTACGTAAACAAATGTCTGCGTCGTATCCTTTGGGTTTTTTAGTCCGGATATCCAGAATATCCAATACAGACCTATGGAGACGTGCAAAACTAGAAATTTTTGGTACCCAGATCAGAAAACGCAAATAAACCTGAATCGGCCATATCTTACGACGAACAGAATGCCCAGCAAAGGAAGCACTATACTGGAATATACAAGGACAGTGAAGCAGAGGTAGGCATAAGTCCACCTGAATGCGGACAACTATCAAGGAGGCCAAACAGGCACGTTTGGGTTGGAACCAACTAAGGCTTTAGCGATGGACCGGCCCAGATGGAAAATAAATGAAGCGGCCCTATCTAAATGGAATTGAACACATACACTCATCTGCCTGTAATCAGCATTCTAAAAATGTATATTATCCAACTAGTAAATTCTACTCCTGACCCAGGCCTTAAGCCGGTCGGCCTCTAGTTCTTTTCTAAAACTAAAAGCTTCAGGGTTCTTCGGAGAGCCCGCTTCGGTAAGTTTGTTTTTGTTGGTATCCATGTTTGGTTCCACTAGTAGTTGGGGCCTATTGAAAACCATTCTCAAATACTAGAAATTAGCAAAGCTTATAAACTGTTATAAATATAAAAAAATATACTTCCTCCGTCCCATAATAATACTAGCAGTTGGTAAATTTAATTTGTCCTATGAAAACAGTAGCAAACGAAAATAAATATCGAACACAACATTTATTACTCCTATCAAAAAAGTAGATATAATTAAACAATAAATTAAAAATATTACTCCTTATTATTATTTTGAGTGTTCAGATAGTTTCTGGATTTTTCAATAATTTCCTTACTGCATTTTAAACTTGTAGGTAGGATCCCTTGACTACGAAGCTTCCTTTCCCTGTATGCGTGGGCTTAAAATTATTGGAACTATGGTTCTTCATTGCTTTCAGCATTTTTGAAGTGACAAAAACGTGTTATCTAGTATTTCGGGAGCAATATTATGAAAGGCTGCATTTATTGCTTCTATCAATTCATCCGTATTATTGTCCGAGACTTCGTGCTGTAGTGACTGTATTGAATTAAAAAAAACCAAGTCCAATACATTAAAGTCGGGACTGTTTGGTAGCTGTGATTTCATTTGTATTTTTTATTCATCACGAAGTCCCTCCTCCAAGAGTAGCGGATCATCATCTTTTGGATGTGGTTTTGCGTTATCCTGTTGAATAAATATGGGGTAATGTCTTGATCCTCTTTTTTGCAAATTGTTGGCAGTATGTTCTCAAAAAGCATTTTCCGTATCTCTATACTCGTAACAGATTCCATAGGCTTTGTAATAAGTGTTCCTTTTGTTCGTTTTTTACTGTAACGAATGGCCATATGCCAATTTTTTCATCAAAAAGACATTTTTTGTGTGGATCCCATCTGGGGCGAGCTACTGCTGCCATAAACATTACCTTTGATAAAACTCTCTTACTTTTGCACGTTATATGTGGAGTTTCTTCGTCTAAAAGCATATAATAAGATCGCTTGCGTTTCGTCAAGTAGAACCACTTTTCATCAATGTAAATATAATCCTTAAAATCCATAAACTTTGCGCCTGGGTTTTCTTTTGACAGGCAAAATTCTAATTTATAATTAAGAATTATTAATTATATAACTAATTTATAGATTAGCAATCAGAAACTTTTTAAGGTGTCTGCAATTCTCGGCTTGAATTGGCGTATGTAGAGCACGTTCCAATATTATTATATATCAGGGTTTTAATCAGAAGGTTTATATATTGCTTATCCCATTAATGTTTACCATTGAATTCATTTTGTTCTCTTGTGATATAATGTGGAACACCACTATAAATAATCTTGATTTTAAATTGGTTTCAACATCCAATATTTTCACATTATGTATGTATAGGCCTGTTTTTAAGCGAGAGCTCTCGCTTCCGAGTCTAGACAGTATACTTCCAGCCTAATTTTTACGTCTTTAATGTGAGTAACAGGGCAGGTGTTACGTCACAGACGGGATCAAGGCTTTTTAAGGTGACTTCTGAACCACCCGAGAGCAGAGAGAAATTTTAAATCTAGAATTATAAATTGTGCCGGATTTTAACCCGGGACCTCTAGCAGTCCAGCGTTTTACTGCTTGGCTACTTTGCTCTTACATTATCCTGTTCAATAATATGTCTTGTCTTTAGTACAAGGGACGCTAAGGCACATGCATTGATCTTATGTTTGGAGTCGCTTTTATGTTGTACAATTCTCAAGAAGTTGGAAAGTCTGACCTATATAATTTAAGCCACAATTCGCACAGGGAGTTTTGTCAATGACGTCGGAGCATGATAAAGTTGGCAATTTGTTTTTAATTGTGTATAGTAGGTCCACATTAAAT
The DNA here is from genome assembly GCA_030264735.1 of Gymnusa sp. GC000175. Taxonomy (NCBI): domain Eukaryota; kingdom Metazoa; phylum Arthropoda; class Insecta; order Coleoptera; family Staphylinidae; genus Gymnusa; species Gymnusa sp. GC000175. Next base: position 6,600 of record JARJDX010029629.1, on the reverse strand, counting down.
ATACTTATTATAGCGAATTTTATGTTGTCACTTTTTAAGGCTCTCTTAAGGGTCTTTATATTTTATACGTGCTAAGCCGTAAATAACAAAGTGTTTGTGTTAATCCTAGGCACACCATTTGCCATCAACAAGATTCGTTTCGGTGAGTCAAGATTTGTACTTTGCTAGCAAAGGTTGTGTATCCAAAAAGCGACTTTATCTTGTATCTGCTATGTTTAAAAATGGAAATTTCTATTCACAGCAGTTATATATGTAGCTTTTTTCTTTCTTATGGTTGCCATTGTAGACCGTTGAGGACTTTGGCATTATATCTAATAGAATTTTCCTAGTTTAATCGGTCAATGGCAGCCCTTTTCCAGTTCGTTAATCCGATTTTGTCCGCGTCCATAACGACACCACTTTTCCAACGGATTCTTGGTCTTCCCCCTGGTGTCCGGCACCTTATTTTGGCGTTAAGTATTTGCTTTGGGTGTCTTATTTCTTTCATTTGACTCACATGACCTACATACCTAAAACATTCACATTTTATGGTTGCCACCTGATCAGATTCGCCATATAGTTGGCATACTTCAAAATTCATTCTGTGTATCCACACTCCGTTGTCATTTATGGGTCCATAAATTCTTTTTAGCACTTTTTTTAAACAGTTAAGATTTGCTTCACGAGTTACGCTGCCAAATACCATAAATGGTCTGGTAATCATCTTGTATAACTTATTTTTGTGCTGCGAAAAAAGTCTTTGTTGTGCAGGATTGTGTGTAGGCATTTATTCCCAAGCCTAATTCGGTTGCTCACCTCATCTGATATATCGTTTTTGTTGTTAATTTTTGATCTCAGATATTTGAACTTTGTTGCCACATTTAATTGATGCTCGCCAAAAGCAACTTTCTGTCCAATTTCTCTATTTATTCTTTAGTCTAATTGTTTCAGCTGATTTTTTCAGTGGGACAAATGATTCGTTGATATCCTTGGTGTTTCTTTCAACAATGCCCGTGTCGTCTGCGAAAGCTAGGTAAACAATTGTTTTATTCAGATCTATCATTATTTCCTATTGCTCATACTGATTTTTCTAGTGCTAATTTGAATAAAATCTTTGACAGTGCATCTCCTTGTTGTAGCCCCATATTACTAAGAAACTTCTCCTTATATTCTAACTCTGCACTAAGTTACTTATAGTGTCATTCTAGATTTGTAGGGATACCAAACGCTTTCATAATGCCGAACAGTTGGTCTGTGTTGTTGGTATATAATATCTAACGCTTATTTAAAATGAATGAATATTTGGTGCATTTAGATGTTGTACTCCCATAGTTTCGATCTGTCCCTCCAGAATCCACAGTAGTATCCCTGCTTAGTTGTTAATTCTCTAAGTCGGCATTCTAGAGAATACTTTGTACATTACATTCAGCAATGATATGCCTCTATAGTTTTAAATTTTTTTGCTGCTCCTTTTTTTGAATTGCAACTATGATTGCATTGTTACATTCTTCTGGCATCTGTTCCTGTCTCCACTTTTACAATATCAGTTCATGAATTTCTTTCTACAGTTTATCAGATCCCTTCATTAATAATTCTGCTAGTATGTTATCTTTCCCCGGCGATTCATTGTTTTAAAGATGGGCTACCGCTTTATTTGTTTCTGAATATGTCGGCTCTGGTATCCAAGTTTCTGCCATCTGGATAGCGCTTTCGGTCATCATGCCTGCAACAGCAGGTCTGTTGAGAATGCCGTGAAAGTATTCCGCCCACCGGCCTAAAATTTTCTCTTTCCTGTAAATATGTTATCGTCGATGACCCCCCCAGCTATTATTTCTTAGTTAAAATCCTTCTTTAATATTGGCTATATTCTTGTAAAATTTTCGTGTATCGCTTCGGTCGATAATTAAAGAATTGTTTTTTTACTTAATACAATTTAATTTAAAGCAATGTCATTTATATTTTTATTTGATGTTAATTTAAAGAATATTATCGGTATGAAAACTACGGCATCAGCAGTTGAGCTTGGTTTTGCTGGATTCCTTGAAAAAGTGTGGGATGCCATAAGATTACACCTCCCTTCGAAGATTCAACTACGGAGACAAACCAGAAAGTTAAACATTTGGTAGGTCCAATCTTTCTTCATCGATTTCCGATTTCTTAATTTTTTGGCGAATTTTTTTTAGCAGAAATAAAATAATAGTAAAATAATTATTACATATAAAATAATTGTCCAGGAACTTGGTGTAAAAGTTATTCCTTTTTCGTTAATCGACAATTGGGGTTGGTTTCTTAATAGTTGGGTTTTTATCTCTTGCAATTCATCCAAGTTGATGTCTTCTAGAATCTAGATGAATTGATAAGTTATTGGTTTTTTTTTATCCAGTGCAGGAAAAAGTACGGGTTGATTTGGAATAATCACATTTTCTTGACTAAATCATCCTCTTGTCATTTACAAATATTTCTAATCCGATTGGTATTAAGATTGGGAATGTTCCAATCGTTCTTTGGATTATCTCTTGTTGGTCACATTTTAAGTGAATCGTTTCCTTTTTGGGAAAAGTGCATTGCTTTGATTCTTCTAGTCCTAATAATTTGGTTTTTTGTTTTTTTTTAAGTAATTCCTACTGATTTACATTCTGAGGAATTCTCCAGTTGCATATCACATGAATTTTTGTCTTTATTTATTTCTTTTAATTCTGTATTTTGACATATGCCTTTTTCTCGAATGCAAAGTGCAATTTATTTTTTAATTATAATTTATTTTTTGGAGTGCCTTGAACTGACTTTTGTCAAATACAGGAATAAGATAAATTGATAATAATTAAACGTAAAGGGATACATAATTGGGACATGCAACAAATATGTGATTCTGTTGTTTAGGATAAAACAATCTACCTTTATGATCTTTTTATATAACAGGGTAGTTTTTGGGTTAATTTCAAATAGCATTTGATCTGGAAGCAAATTAAGTTGAAGTTTGGTTAATTTATTATAAGTCTGATGTTTTAATTATACCAATCATAATATTTAATTTAGTAAAGGAAATGGAATTTTTAATATTTTGCAAGATTGAGTTTATTATTTCATACATATTAGTGATTTGAATAAAAATATCCTTAATGAATATATCATTTTCTCTACTTGGACTTCGTTCGACAATAAGGGCAATTTGTGAAATCTTTGATTCTAAAAACTTTTGATTATTGAATAGATTAATAATTGTATTATTAAATTTATTGATTATATCGATAGAGATTAAATTTTTTTTTATATTTGATGCTTATTATTTCTAATTACTTTGCAGTTGACTCATTAATTTCTCATAATGTTCACCATCACATGCATATAAATTTTCTGATATAGATTTAAAGATTGATCCTAAGCATTGATTAAGCCTCTTTTTGCTCTATATGGATGTGATTTCCATTAATTTGATTTCTACTTTTTGCTTAATTAATTTTAAAATTCTTATATAATAAGTCATTTCATAAAATAGCCTTTATTGTTATTGGTTTTACTTATAGCATTATTATCTTGAGCGTTTAATTTATTTACTTCGTTAATTATTGGGTTTAGGTCGAAATAGTGTATGGGTATATTCTACTACACTAGCATTGCCTCATTTCAGCGGTATTAATCGGCATTAATTTCTAAACTTGTGAATTTGATCTTACATAACATTGCCGGGATAAAGAAGGACTCGAAAGAAAACGGGTTAACTAAAATCGTAAGTTTTCTTAAGAGGGTGTCTTAGATTTTCCATATGGATTTTATTATGGATGGTAGTTTTAATTGTTTTACTAGGATCGTTTATTTCTGTTATTGACATAGGTTTAATAAATTTGTTTGCGGTTTTTTGTCTGATATTTTGGGTTGGGTTATTTTGTTTCGTCCTCAAATATTTTTGGATCATCGCGATTTTCATTTAACCTATTTATTATGTTTTATTTATTTTGTAAGTTCTTCTATTACTTTGGAATAAAGCAATTTGTTTTTTTTTTGTGGTGGTTTTTGATATAATCGCTCATTAACATTTTGTTAATATCTATATCAAAAGGGTTGTCATTATTGATTTGTCCGTTAATTATGTCAATTGGAATTAATTTAAATGTTGAATGTATCGAATGATTATATGCTAAAACAGCATAATTTTTTTTGTATCTATGGGGTCTTTTTGAGTAAACGAACATGTTCAATCAGAGTTGAATGTCGTCTTTCCACCAAGCCATTTGATTGCGGATGATTAGGAGAACAGAAGAGAACTTTAATTTTGTGTAACAAGAGGTCACTGATTACTGTATTTTTAAATTCTGTATTATTATCAATCGTTATCTTTTTTGGAACACCATGATGGGAAAATAATTAAATTAATTTATCGGCAATTTGGGTTGCAGCCAATGCTGTTATTTTATATACTTCGGCAAATTTTAAAAATGTGTCTGAAATGGTTAAAATTTTTGTTTGTTCTAAAGTGAAAGTATCTAGATTCTAGATGATTATTTTCAAATGGTTTTATTGGTGTTGAAATATAGATGATATTGGACGTTAGAAGCAATATAGTCTTTAATAAAACTAACAAACTTCGAATTCGTTTGGCGATATCTGCATCTTAAATCGTTGTTTATTTGGTAACTTTTGGTTTTTCCGGGGAATGGAGAACTTAATCTATAATTATTTGATTTAATTATTGATGAACAAAAATTGGAATTTTAACAATAGGTTGATCTTCAGCGTTTGTATGAATGGTTTAATCGTCAGTTGGATCAATTTGGAAAATGTCAATTTCTAAATTTTGATCGTCTGTATCGGAAATTACTTGTGTTGAAATGTTATCGGGTTGTGCGGAAAGTATTTTATTAAGTTGGTCTACGTATTCAAATAAATCAAATATTTCACAAGTTTCTTTGGTGTGTAATTCTATATTCGGGAAAGTGCGTCTGCATTAGAATTCAGTTTACCTTTTTTATATAATATTCTCTTGCAATTTAATAATAATAATTTTCGGCCAATGGCCCTAGCAGCCGATGCCGCCTAATTTATTTAAAAAAAATAAATAAATAATAATTTTATGGTTAATTTAGAATTTGAATCTTTTAATGAAAAAAGCCATTGAAGTGGTTTGTGATTAGTTATGATCTTGAATTTTCTGCCCAAAAGATAGGATCGGAAATATTTCGTCGCCCAAACGATAGCCAAAAGTTCTTTCTCAATTATACTGTAATTTTATTCGGAATCGTTTAGGGTACGTGAAGCGTATGCAATCACCATTTACCAATGAGTGCTTGTGACAAGATAGCACCAATTGCTATATTACGTCAGTTGTTAAATTAAAGCATTTTATAAAATCGGGGTATTGTAAGATCGGTTTGTTAATTAAGAGGTTTGTACCTATTGCGAAACAATTTTTGAATTCATCGTCATGTGTTACCTTTGCTCCTTTTTTAAAGCATTTTGTTAGGGGTTTTGTTAATTTAGCAAAGTTTTTAATGAGTTAACGATAGTAGCCTAACAATCCTAAGAAACCTTTGATTTGTTTTGTAGTGGTTGGAATGGGATATGATTTAATTACTCGAATTTTATCCAGGTTAGGTTTTACGTCGTCGGGTGTGACAATATGACCTAAATAAGCCATTTCTTTGCATAAAAATTCGCTTTTGTTAAATTGTATTTTAAGATTTAATCTTACGGATCTTACTCTGTCTAAATGTTCATGTAAGGAAGTTAAAAAAATTATGATATCATCTAAGTACACTAAACATTTCTCGTTTTTTATTCCGCGGAGAATATTATCCATAACACGCTAGAAGGTCGCGGGGGCGTTCTTGAGCCCGAATGGCATACGCAGATACTCGTAATGACTATTTTCTACGTTAAAGACGGTTTTACAAATATCACTTTCTTTCATCTCGATCTGGTGAAATCCGCTGGCTAAATCAAGGGTTGTAAAATATTGACTCCTACCTAACTTATTAAGTAAATCTGTCATATTTGGGAGAGGTTAGCGATCATCGATGGTTTTTTCGTTCAATTTACGGTAATCGACGTCTATACGCCATTTTTGTGTGTCTGAGGCATCAACCCTTTTTGGTACTCCTTTGATGATCAAGGTGAATTACTGGGTCTAATTAATTTTTGGTGCAACATGTTTTGGATTTAGTTTTCGACTTCCTGTTTATGTACGAAAGGGTAACGGTAAGACTTAGTGTAAATGGGTGTTTCGTCAGTAGTTTTTTTATTGAGTATTAAATTTGGCTGGCAAATCAGGGGTTATCCTTCATTATAAAACATATCTAAAAACTCCCTACATAAATTTAAAATATTTTTTTTTCGCGATTTAAGTTATCTGTACGTATTTTGGATATATCTAATAAGTTTCGTAGGGAATCGTCAACATTATTGAAGTTAAATTCAGTTATATCTTTTGGAAAAAAATGGGTTTGGAAAAATCCAAATTCATGGATTTTATAGTATTACTTAAAATTGTTGTTATTGTAGTTGAAAGTAGCTTGCTACCAATACATCAACGCACCTCATGTTTGTTGATTTACAAAAGGCATATGATAATATACCTATAACCAAATTATGGAGAGCCCTCCAAGACACGAATATTAACCACACACT
>JARJDX010029600.1:0-18472 GCA_030264735.1 Gymnusa sp. GC000175 | reverse complement strand
CGAAATCAACTTTTTTTTAATGAGGGAGGTCTAAAACGGATATTTCCGCAAAAATCTCGATTTTGAAAATTGTCGCGATTACTATACTTTAATTTACTTTGTAAATGAAAGTAAAATTCGTGTCGATTAGTGAATTTTAGTGCCCAGATACATACACTCTTTGTAGCCTTCCATCTTCTCTCCGATTTTAAACTGTTGGTCTTCTGGCCTCCTATACATAAGTAGTTGATCTTTTTTATATTTACTGGTAGCCCCCATTTGTTATATTTCTTTAAAAGCGGCTTGGGCATAAATTCCAGGTCATCGAATTACTGAGCCACTACCACCTAGGCATCTGCAAAATGGAAAGTAAAGAGCAGGGTTGCGTCATGAACCATCGCAGCTATCATTTCACATCCCCGCAGGTTGGTATCCAGATATATTTTAAATAAAGTCGGCAACAAGCAGTACCTCTGTCGAAGACCTTTCGTTATTGGGGAGTCAGTGCACCTAGTACAGCCGATTTTAACGTTTAAATTTAATTAATTTTTAGTTGTGTGATTGCATTTGTGATTGTATTGTATTTACTAGTTATTCCAGTAGCTACTTTCGGTAGCTTTTCGGTTTGTGGTAGCTTATTTCTTGCTAAGCTGTTCGAGTCTAAATAAGTTATATCTGCAGGTTTACCCTAAATCCTGCATATTGTTCTATTTCAAATGGATCGTATTTTGTTTCTAACAATCTTGCCGAATATTCTCCTGAGGGTGGTCCTAACCGGGATACACCCACAATTATTGCAGTCGTCATACTTTTTCTTGTGGATGGAAGTAATCCATTTTCTGAATGAAAACAGAATAATAAATTCTACGTCATAAGTTAAAGTAAAAAACAATCTCAAACCGCTCGTAGCCTTAAAGAAGGGAACGGTGGACTAAATGAGGACTAAATGCAATGTTCAGAGACCTCCATGCCAAAAATTTTATGTACAATTCAAATACCTAAGCGCGGCGCTACATTTACTAAAACACTAGAAGAAACAATAGAGATAGAAGAACTCATGAGAAAGGCAAATCAAACCTACTTTTCATTATTATCATTCTTTAGAGATAAAAACCTTCGTAGACGCACAAAGGTAAAACGTTAATATGTCCAGTCCTCAAATATGGCGCAGAAAATTGGACGCAGAATCTAATCAACAATTTTAAGGAGAATTTATAGGTATTCGAGAACTGAAGGAGATTGGAGAAATCGATGCAATAATAAACCATATCAACTGTACGACGATACTGACCTGGCACTATAATTAAGTTGCAAAAGTTAGAGTGGGCAGCATATACATAGAGTGCCTGATAACTCCATCTAAAAAAATCATTAAATGGTAAAACAGAAGGCAAAAGACCGTTTGGTTGACCAAGAAAGAGATAGGAAGACTGAGTGGAGCTCCTTATACAGAAATAAAAAGCAGCAGTCAGAAAACCGTGAGGCGAAATATATTGAAAGACAAAAACCTACCACACGCGGTCAGTAGCGCCTTACTGAAGAAGAATAGGAAGAAGAAGAAGTAATCCATTTCTCTTTTTTTATATTGGCATTAGTTCTCCATTTATATACCCTTCATAAACCACCCTTAGCAGGCTTACGAAATTAATCTGATCTCGCTTTTATCAGTTCTGCCAAATGTCTTCTGTTCCACTAGCTTTTATATTTCTTATGGTTTTTATTGCTCTCTTCACCATGACTGTCGTGAGTCCTGCCTCGGGCCACTTCATATTATATCTTTTAGACGATTTATAGAGATTCGGTTGTCTCTTTGGGCTTCTTGAGCTCTTCAGAGTAAATATCCCTACTATGCAACCAACTTTATTGGCGATAGTCTGACTTTGATAAAGTTGTCTTTAAGCAAAGATCCAATCAGTTTCTGGGCACAATATGATTTGGTTCTTTTAATAAAAGTGTCATCTCTTTCGTTTTCCATGTTGCATCTTTATTCTTGATGAACGTTTATTTGAACTTAATTTTAATCTAAGACTTCTTAGAACTAAACACTAAAACACTATAGTTTATCAAAGATACCACCACAAAAAATCATATTTAAGCTTTTAACAATAATTGGTTACTTTTGGCTGAAATCCACCTACCGAAATTGTTAGTTTCTTGGTGAGTTTTTTCGGTTTTTTGCAAATATTTAAAAAACTATTAAGATTATGGAAAAAAACATAAGAGTCCAAAAGGGTTTAGAATCAAATTTAAAACAAATTCTATTGTTATCACTTTTTCAAAATTTTACATTTGTATGGTAAAGTCAGGTGGTGACCACATTAGATTTTTGTAATGAGTAAAGATTTTTTTCGTTTCGGAAAAGTCGAATTGAGAACACCCCTTTTTTTTGTGTAAAAGATACTCTAGCCTTCTCAAGGCAAACCTATATTTCGTTGGTATGATCCCTTTTATAATTTACAGTAGTTTCTAAATAGTTTATCCTCTTTCTTTTTTATACGGATTCGTTGTTGACTAACATATGTGTCGTGCACTTGCGTTTTGCTAATATCATTTATTTCTTCTATTATTTTTTTGATGACTCCATGATACGCTTTTTTCTATCAATGTGGATTTGCTACAAATCGAAAACCTTTATTATCAATTTCTGTTGATGTAGAGTTTTTATCATTTTATTGTGCTGTCCCTTATCGAAGGCTTTTACAAAATCCATAATATACATAAATGGCGGTTAACATATTTTCATTCCTGTTTTAGAACCTAAATACCGAAAAGCCGTTTCTCGTACCTAATCCTTTTCTAAATAAAAAAATGTGTATTTTTGTATGTTCTTAAATTTTGGGGTATATTTTTAAGTGTAAAATTCTCAAAAAGATCTTTATGATATGGCTCATTAGGCTTATTGTGATGGAAGCGTTTGGCTTCTCAAGTAAAGGTGGAACTCAGGTATTATTCCTTTGTCATTAATGTCCCCTATTTTCTTTAGAATTTCCGTTGGTGCTTCATATAATACTGGAGCCTTTCGCTTTTTGCAATAGCCAGAAGGTTATAGTTTTTTATTCCAAACTCTTCGTTTTATTTTCATCTTCAAAAAGTTTCTGTGGATATACTTTATACTTATATCAATCTTTCTCCGTTGTAGTTTAGTGTTTCTTTTCCTAACTTCTGACTATCATGGTCTATAGTTTTTTCCAAGTACTTAAATTTATGACCCTTATTAGAATCCACTCTAGCCGAATATAAAATGCATATTTCTCTACTCTCCACGTCATCGTTTAGACCTTAAAGCGATGGTAGGTTTGTATCCTTGAAGGAAATTTACAATTTGTTTGTGTTCTGATTTCCAGTTTGTTATTTTCTCCTTATATTGTTTGCCAATCGTTAAGAATAACGCTCACTATTCATCTAGAACTTTTTGTCACTCTGTCATGCTGAAAATGTGTAGTTAAGTTCCCTGCTATCTTATGTCGTCACCATTTTATTGTTTCTCAGGACATCCATATCTATCTTCATATGTTTTAATTCTCTTTTTGTATCTTTCATTTTTCTCCAACTCGTTGCACGTTTCAAAATTTATTTTCTTTGTCGTTTACCTTTTCCATGATAATTCGTCCAAATTTCGAGGGTTTTTCTATTTTACAAGTAATGTGTAGCCAACAGATGACAGTCTTAATAGCTGTTAGATTCAATCAAGCTATATGATGTTACAAAGCTAAAGGTTGCATACTATGTGGGATCAACTTCGCAAAAACTTAAATCATGACTAACCTAGTACTCAGTGAAAGTATATCCATAAACAGGAGTCAAAAAGTTAAAGAAATTGCTTTATACAAGTACCTAAGTACCTAGGTCCTAGGATGCGGATTTCATGTCCTAGGTCCTAGGATATGAAATCCGCATCCACGGAGACAATTAAACATGCGAAAAGTCAAGACACATAGGGTTAACATGGCCGGCATTATCGGAACTTAAAACGTATGTTTCAATCAATCTTACCGATTGGTTTGGAATAAAAAGTACGTCCAATACCATTCTAGCTTACGGCGCATAGACCTTTACAATAACGATGAAGGTTGTGAATAGGATCAAAGTGATAAAAGTCAATAGAGGGATTCATGTTGGGAATGTCCCTTATTCCAAACATGGAATATAGGAGCGGAACTAGACTAACAGACGCAATTGAGGGAATAACGTTCCTGAAATTAAACGGGGCAGGACACATTGCAAGAATAAACTGATGGATCAGATGAATTATTGAATAAAGGCCAAGACTTGAGACACCTTTTGAAGTAGGAGACGCCCACCTACAAGGTGATCCGACGATATTTATATTTATACCAATTGGTTACAAGCAAACCAAGATCGAGCAATTTGGAAGAAATCACGGGAGACCTACGTCCTGTAGTGGACTATGATAGGCTAATTGATGCAGCAAACCCTTTGTCTAAACTCCCAACCTGCACTTTTTAGTCTTTAGAATCCAATGTTCATCTATAGGTCAGCAGCAAGCAAGAGGCCGTACGGAGTATTATCATCCAACCCTGATGTTTTTTTGGGAGGTTGATACTCTTCCCCCTTGCCCTTTTTTAAACTGGTTTAAGACAGTCTTTAGCTATAACCACTTAAACAAATTTAAACTCGAGTCAGTGGTTTTTGAAATATTTTATTTAATAGTATAGGTAAAGTTGGATTTAGTAGATATCTTCGGGTTATGCTGAAGCGTTAAGTAAAGGAATATACTCTTCACACAACGATTGAAAGTGGTCATCCTATCTACACCCAATTTGGCATTATAGGTAATATGTCCAGGCCGACCTTTCTTTGATCTCTATCTGACCTCGCATCACTGAATACGCAGACTCTCACGAAGTTCATTCTCGGCTCGAAGTGGTTTGACGAAATCCCTTGAGGAGGGTTATACTTTTTCTTAAGTATTGTGGTAACACAACGAGCCCATGTGAGTCCTATGTGAGCGTAAGCTGCCACTTAACCTAACCTATGTCCAGCATTGTTGGCGTCCAAACTATCATCTGAAAATCCACGGTGTTTTTGTTCTTTCACATTCTTCACTTAACCTCTTTAACATCCTGTTTAACTGTTGACGCACCTATTTATTAATCACCCCTACAATTAGGTAACCTTCCAAGAACCTATTTCCATTTACTAAACCCAATGTTAAAGCAGATTAATCATATCATGATAATAAATAAAGAGCAATTTTTATTATGCGCGTATTAATTCAACCTTAAATACCGATTAATCAAATTTATTATTGTCCGAACTTTTTACGCTATTCATATTTGACCTGATTGAATAATTCCATTGGAGTTGGTGAATGTTTTTAATTCATATTACCCTATTGTTTGTACGCTTTTGGGCCATTTTTCAATCACCAAATTAGCGAATAACTGATAACATAAATATTATAATAACTGATTGAAATCAAATGTTTGATGTGTACAATTATGCACGCCCCACAAATCGCAAGCAACAATTTTAAATTACCGAAACGTATCATTTATTATTTTGCAAGTGCCTATAATGAGATGATTTACTAATCATAAATTAAATTCGCATTTAAATTTATCCCAACAATTTTAATTTAATTTATTTTAAACAAACGATTTAATTTGCATTAAACAAACGTTTTGTAATTTATTAGCGCCGACACTTAAAACGCCTCAATTAAACATTTTTTCAGAGAGATTAATGATTACCATATTAATTAATGCAACCATTAGATAATATTCCTTATATGTGACTTGAACTAAATTCGTCATTCGTTCTGAAAATTTAAATAAATCAGATCTGCGTTAAATAATAATACAAATGAAACTTGTCCAAAGTTGGCAAATTAAAGAACTTTTTCATAAATTAATAGTTCGTGGGTGGGTAGAAATCAGCGCTCGCAGACCGTTCTTACATAACTTGCCGAAAAAATTGTATCACAACTCGAGAATAAAAAAAAATCACGTTTAATTGGCTGTACATAATATATTTATACATACATCTCAACATGAGAAAGTTTAAAAAATGTGTTTAGATATAAGATATAGCAATGTGCTGATTGAGCAAGCGCCTGATAAAAAATTTCGGGAGATCTCATTTGAAAAATTGCATTTTTATTCTGTTAATGTGTTGATTTTTTGAGTTTGTGCGTTAAACAGTAGCGCTAATTTAAGTTTAGGCCAAGGTCCTGCCATAAGGTAGGCGATTGTATTACCTCAACAAATCCGGTATGAAATAGAATACATATTTTAAACAGCTGCAAATGACATATTAAATAATTGGATTAGGATTGCACAATGTATGGTTTAGAAGGTTTTTTTTTGCTGCAGCCAAATGATTAAAGAAAATTAAAACACTTGCGCCCAAATTTTTCGTATCTAAATGAATCTAACTAAAATAATTTATTTTATTTGACCCACTTAGTTGTTTTATAAGCAGGATATGATTTAATTACCTTATTACTGAAAGCTTTACATTGCGTAGAAATAAGCAGTAATACAGTGCACTGCTAAAAGATAACGAAGGTAGGCTAACAGTGGACAAAAAGAACAAGTTGAAAGTGTGAAAACAGTATATTAAGGAGTTTTTAGACGAAAACAGGGGCGTACATCATAAACGCTACTTTAGGGCCACCCATTATAGAAAATAAAGTTACAAGAGTTTTGCAAAGATCTAAGAATGGAAAAGCAAACGGACCAGACGAAATTCCAGTGGAAATTCTAAAAATTTAAGTTGAAGTAAGTGTAAAGTAAAAGAAACTGATACAACTCTTCAGCGCTATCCATGATACAGGCAATATCTGTTACAAAAGTGCGGAGACGTGTGATGTAAAACACATGTCAGCTTTTTAGATTGTGCGAAATCATTCGATAGATGCCAGCACGAGAAGATAATCGTCGCTCTACAAAGAATAAATGTGGAGACATCAGGGTAATAACAAATTTTTAATAAAGCCAAACAGTTCAAGTTATTCGTGCTTGAGTGCTTAAACTGTACGGACGTGTTCTTATCCCTTAAAAGGCATTTAAGCAAGCGAAATCGAAACAGTTATCGCAAGTCGTAATAAAAGTAAAATTTTAATACAACAAGGATAAAAACGCGAATGCCTGAGTGACCAGTGACGTATACCATCTCATCTAGCCAGGTACCAGTGAGAACTTATAGCAATAAGAGAGAAAGAACCAAGTGCTGGAAAAGCAGAACTTCTACATCTTGATAGACGACGGAAAGCTAAGTGGTCTAAATAATTTGTTAAAAAACAAAATATCAAATTAAGGTTAATTAATAGAAAAAAATAGCATTCGCGCTTAACTCATTGTAGTGTAGCAGCTTGTGTTATAACCTTAAAACAGTACATCGAGATGGAGAAGGTAGAATACTTGAAGTATGAGATAAGGATACTTACAAACTTCCTGAGATGGTACTGCCTTTTTGGGCCATAAATCATCAAATGCTGGAAATATTACCAAGCAATGTCAAAAAAAAATATAACAATTTAAAGAAAGAAAGTTGCCAGCTACATAAGCGAACACGTAAAGATATTTAAAAACGTTATAATACAAAATGTAATGGAAACTGATGAACCCATAATTAACGGCATTAATATTTCTATTTGATCTAAAGACAGGACGAGAGGGGCGAGAAACAATTGTAGCTGTTACGGAAATACACCGTGTTAACATAACAATTTATTTGGAGGCAGCAGAACAACTTACATGGAGCAACAAAGACATTATACGTAGCATTTAGATTTGGAGAGGATACCAAAGAGATCACTATAATAGTGTAATAAGCGTGAAACCGAAACAAAGGAATGGAGAAAGTCACCGAGAACCAAATTTTAAACTGACAAGGATGGAAAAAAATACATAATCTACTACAAACACTACAAGGGAGGACAACATAAAAATGGTAACAAGGAACGTTCGCGGATGCAGAAGACAAGAGCAACGGGAGGAAATTTACAGGTCCCTTAGTAAACTAGATATGGATATAATGTACATAGAGGAAACATTTCTAACATTGGGCAGAGCAGACGGCGACTTACAAATGGACGGTAAGAGGAGGCACCTCGAATGAAACGAGAAGAAGAGTGGCAATCCTTATAAGAAAGATAGGAACATACATCACAGAAGAGGTACAGCGCATCTGAAAACAATGGGACCGGGTATGTCGTAACCATGGAGAAGAAGCTAGTCATAGGGACAGTACTTGTACCCACGGATAAAAGGATGCATCAGTCATATAAGTATAACTTAAATATTGAGGTCATATAGAAAGAAGGCAAAGAAACAAGTCAGTAGGTTGTGGCATTGGACTGAGAAAATAAAATGATAGAAAGACCCTGCTAAACATGGAACACCACAATAGAGCAAACAATGAAATTGATAGGTTTTGAAGAAGACCAGTGGAAAGAATGGGCAAAACTAATACAATAATACAAAATAATGCAATAAATACCAAAACTAAGAGAATATGGCAAATGGAAGAAATTTCAGATATGGAACAAGAACAAGACGAAGAAGTAAAATTCCTAACGGCCAAGGTTACTCCCCTGAGATTCCCTGCCTGGAAGTCTTGACCATACCTTTAGCCTGGCGGTCTGCATAGCGATGCCCTGCACGGTTATTTGCAAGCATGCACCAAACGTTAGCAGACTTAACACCACCTAATCCCAGTTGGCATAGGGTTGGCCAGGTGTATCCTGGATTGGTCCTAACCTTGCTCACAACGTATACTACGGATATTATTATACGGCATTACGGTACCTACAAGGAACTTGCTCTATGTTCAGCATGGCAATGACGATGACGAACTAATCAGCTTTAGTTAGAACCGAATACGAGTTGACAGAGTAGACACAGATTTTTAAAGGTGCGTGCTTATATTTATTACTTGTAAATCTTATATGAGACACTGACAGAGTTGAAAAGAGTAACGAGAATCAACAGCAACAATATCCGATACGCTGACGATACAGTACTGCTCGCCACGTACTACTCAGATCTCTAATTGATGTTGGCCAAGGTCAAAAACACCAGCGCAAGATACGGCCTGGACCTTAACATCAAAAAGACCAAATACCTTATCATTAGTTAAGTAGTTGAACATGAGTGGTTGATAGAGAGAGTTAAAAGTTATACTTACCTGGAAAGCATTTTTAACGAGCAATGGGACCACGCTGTCAAAATAAGGACGAGTATTGAAATGAAACACCTAATTTGCTGCAAAGACCTAACCCTCATTATAAATCAAACTCGTCTTGCTAGACGTACTCGAAGCATGGACATGGACATTGACAGGGTCAGAAAAAAAATAAACGTCATCGAAATTTAAATGTACGATCAGCTAACAAGAATATATTGGGCCAAAAGCACTAAAGAAATAATGCAAAGAATAAGTAAACCACTAGAAATGGTAAATGTCATTAAGCATAGGAAGATGGAATATTTTGGTCATGTCATGAGGGACGAGGAGAGGTATAGGATTCTACAACTTGTAATACTGCGAAAAATTTACAGGAAGAGGGGATCGAAATGCAGATGGATATCATGGCTAAAAACTTTAAGAAAATGATTCGATTTGTCCTCAGCGAAATTGTTCAGAAGAGTGGTGAACAAAACAATGATTACTCTGGTGATAGCCAATATTTAGATCGAATAAGGCAGTAAAAGAAGAATAAGCTTTTTCTTCTATGTGTTGTCTCCATAAAGGTTTAAGAACTGATCTCGGTCTTCATAATTCCTGTCATTCTTCCTACCAGTGCCACACTTTTCGTTTATATTATTCTTTACATTATTATATTCCCAGGGGCTCACATCTAGGGTATAACAATCCCGAGATACCTTAGTTAAATCTCTCTCCACCTCCAACTAATTTTGAGAGATTTATCTTTCATCCATTGTTCTCTCTTGACCAACTCTTGTTCTTGCAGGCCACAATATATTAGAGTATTCGAGCTCTAGGGCAGTATTCTTCAACCGCCGGTCCGCGGCCCGTTACCGGTCCGCGAAAATTTCTATAGCTTCAGCGTACCGGATTTACACTCCAAATTCAACCTTTTGCAAATCAAATTAAACCTAATTTGATTTACATTGGGTTTAATTTGATCAGCAAAAGGTTGAATTTGGAGTGCAAACGCTGTACGGCTTAACACAATGCGTGTCTTAGCTTTCAGCCGGTCCGTGAAATATTTATCCTATTTTCACCGGTCCGCAGATGCAAACAGGTTAAAGAACACTAGTCTGGGGGATACTATTTGTACTATGTATACTTTTTTTTCGGAGCTGCTGTCTGGTAGTTTTCGACGTTGGTTTGCTAAAGGCTAAAGCAGGAAAACCTTGACTAAAAATGACTGTTTCCTCCTAATTTGGGTTTTAATCGTTTTGCCAGCACCTCAACAGTTGAAAAAGCAGTTGAAAAGTTCGAACAACTGAAAACATTTTGCTTGAATATTTGTATGCTAACAGAAACGAAGAAAAATGTAACCGGCATGGAAGAAAAGGAGTGCTATCCACAAAAAAATTAAAGTATTTATAAAATATTGTGAGTATTTTAGTGAAAATTTTCATGGAGTTAGCCTGAACATGTATAATAGTAGGCAATTGCAGCTTATGCTCCTACCAATGACTCAAACCAGGATGTAAAGGCCGAATATGAAGATAGTTTCGTAAGCGTTACCTGAAAAATCAACAGTTGAAAAGAGTTTACCATGATGAAAGACTTCAATACCAGAACACGGTCAGAAGAAAATAAAGATGGTATTAGAAAATATGGAAAAGAAGCTATTAACGAAAACCGTACCAGACCTATAAGAGTAAAGCCTATTAATTAAAAGTCTTTAATAGGTTCTTCAGGCACAAGTTTTTTTACAGTGTGGATTTAATCAACGCGGTTCAGATTATTTCTTCTTGGTCTAGTGCCTTGAAACCCAAGATTTTCGCACCTAAGTAATTAACTTTATCCTCGACTTGCACCTGATCGGGTCTTTTAATATGGTCATACATTTGGTTTTGTTCGTGTTTAGTATCATATTTAATAACTTTGTTACCCATCAGAGCACGCGTTAGATAGACATTATATGCTTTTATTTATATATGTATGGATCCATTTTTTTGAGCAACAGTTCTCGCTTTTGAGTGTAGACAGAGTCTACTTTCAGCATAACCTACGTCTTTAATGTGCGTACAGGGCAGGTGTTACGTCTCAGGCAAGACCAATGAATCACCCGAGAGTAGAGGAAATTTTAAATCTAAAGGTATTTGAACCCGGGACCTCTAGCATGCCTGTCCTGCGTTTTACCGCTTGGCTACACTGCTCTGTGCTCTTATTCATGATTAAATTAAATAGAAACGAAATTAAGGAGTCCTTTGGACTTATTCCAGTACACACCTCAATGTTTTCGCTCATTGAATGGTTCACCTTTATTCATGTGTTTCCATTTTTGTTATTTTCTATTATGTTCTATTAATTCGTCTTTTACTTATTTTTCTGTTAGTATCTACATATCGTCTTTTAGCTTACATGGTCCATGCTTTGGTCAAAAATATATTTGTTTTTTTTTGAATCACCGCTGTTCTTCCCGCAGTGGTATTTCCTTGCGACATAAGCGCCTTTAGTGCAGTATTTAAAGGATGATTAGTAATTTTCTGTCCTTTAGGTTTTTGATGGTGGCTTTTACGTCCTCTTGTATGACTTATGTTGCGTTTTCCTGCATTACTCTTTATCGAGGGGTGGTTTTATTATCGTTACCCTCTTTATATAAGGCTGTTTCTACTCTTCCATTAAAATTTTATTTATCTCATATTTAGATTTTATAATAAGCTATTTTTTGTGACTTCTTACAGTTTATTTAAAAAAAAGAGTTTTAAAGCATAAGCGAAAAATTGTACCAAAGTGAAATTAGAAAATGAGTTTAATCTCTCTTTGGAACAGAGAGTTAAAGAAAAAATTAATTAATTCCATACAAATGATTAAATATGTGCGCCTTGCACAATTAAAAATCAATTTAAGGTCGACTATGAATAAATGTCTATTGTTTTCGGTTGCAAAACGTTTATCTCACGTTCAATCGTTTAGAATAGATTGCGTTACTATTTATTATTGATTCAATTTTTTTTATATAATTTCAATACATAAAAATTTACCGTGTTACTTTTATGCAAAAATGTTCAAAGAAAATTTTTTATTTGGAGCTCTGTGTGGTCTATATCTTTAAACCCACACGTAACATTTGCTAGAGGACCGCAACCAAAAGAGGGATATTTTTTTGAGACTAGATCAATGTTCTTAAAGTAAGATTGATTTTTTAGACCACGTTACAAGCATTAGAGCTTTGATGGTCTATATATTTATTGACACATATTTTTTTAATCGCATATCAAGCCATGGAAGAGCTCTGGAGATCTAAATCTTTCAATCTACGCGCAATTTAATTAAGATCAGTGGATCTTAAACTAGGAATCGTGACCTAAAAGAAGGTGGAGACATATATTTTGCCGCATTGCAAACAAACATTTCCTACTAGGCAACTAACCTAACCTAACTTTCATTCAATGTGATCAAGATCAATTGTTATTAAACTAGCGATCGCAACCAAAAAAATGTCGAAGGTTTTTTTTACTCTACATCAGAGGGAGGTACCCCAAAAAAGGGATACAAATAATCTCGTATATACCAGTAGGGGCCGCAAATTTTCTAAATAAAATAGGTGTCGCTCAAAAAATTTTAATAAGTGGTTCTTAAAATTCTAGAAGTTCTTAAAGTTCTAGATGGCGTCCACTGATTTTACTTTCATTTACGAAGTAAAAAAACGTATAGTAATTGCGAAGATTTTCGAAATCAAGATTTTTGCGGAAATATCCGTTTTCGTCGTATGTCTGCGTCTGCGTGTAGCTTTACACAAAAATTGGGAGTTTCCAATGACTTTTGGCTGAAATCCACAAATCCGAAGTGGTAGTTTATTGATTAGGTGTTTCGGTTTATTGCAAATACTTTAAAACTATCAAGTATGTGGAAAAAAACATAAAAGTACAAAAGTTGTTTATTAACTTTAATTAATTAATTAATTAATTTGGAATAAAATATATACAAAATACGTTAATCTGACTGACATGGCGATAGCCGTGGAGTTAATATATTCTAAAGACTATATTTCCGAAACACCAACTCGGATCAAAAATTAAGGGTACATAAAAAAATTCACTAAATGGCTCGCCGTTCGCCGGTCATATACGGGGGATCAAAAAAATTATTGTAAATGTCCTGTTTTCTCAAAAAGTAAAAGGTGCAATTTTTTTTTTTTATCTCTTAAGAACCACAGTTTTTCTGAGCTTACGGCTACATTGCCTTGAGACGACGTCAGATGACCAACGGTACGGCGTACAAATACTTTTGAAATTTGGCGTCTCAAGAACCGCGTAACCTATCGAAATGACGAAAATTTCGTTTATTTGTTTTACTTTTTAGGAGTCAAAAAATATAATTTTCTCTTTTTGGGGTCGTTTTCAAGGGTCCACGTCGGCTGAATCGCAGGACTTTTTGAAGCACGGAGATCTGCTTTCGGCATTTTATTAAGAATTTGTATTGATTATGAATTTTAAATTTTTTTTGCTATTTTTGAAAAATAGTGGTTTCACGCCACTGCCTTTTATTTTTCCAACTAATTCTGCCGTAGCTTAATAGAAGCGAGTCGGTTTTATAAAAACGTTCGCCTACACCTCGAAGACGCTTTTATTATCGCCCCCCTAGGGGGGCGTGAGATTGTGTCAAGGGAGGCGCGCAACATAAACATATAATAAGATTTGTTATAATAAATACCTTATATAATATCAATATTTGTACTTACTTACTTTTGTATTCAATTAAATAAATTATTTACGATTTTTTAAGTTAGGCTGTTATAAAAATTAAAAGGAGGGAGGGCGCGACAACCTTTTACGAAAGAAAGGGGCTGCTCTAGACAGCTCAAGCGGCTAAATTGATCAACCTGGAAATTCATATTTAAGCTTTTAATTAAAATTGGGAGTGACCTTTGGCTAAAATTCACCAACCTGAAATGCCAGTTTATTGGTTAGGATTTTTTTTTTTTGCAAATATTTTAAAAACTATCAAGTTAATGGAAAAAATATAACAGTTAAGAGGCGTTTAGAAATAAATTTGCAACAAATAACATTTTAAAAACCCATCCTTGTTCGTTTCTAAGGAACATTTTATTGAATTTATGCCCATCAAGTAGCAGAGACATACTGTCATTATAATCAGCTGACAATTAACGAAATAGGTTATATATCACTCAAAAGTAACTAATGTCACTATCAGAGTTATTACCAACATACATTTCGCAACAAAATGATCTTGCCCATCTAATTGGCTGATAATTAATGAAATAGATTTATGTTTTTATTAAAAGTAACAGATATGTTTTAAATTCGTAAATGAAAGTAGTGTAGAGATTACACCTCCATTTTTTTATTTAGATTGATTAATTTTAATTGTTTTTTATATTAAATATTTTCCATCATTTATTCAGTAATTTTAATTCGGTTTTTTGATTAAAATTCGATGGCAATCTTGAGTTATAGATTTTGTTTACAATTGGTTGTGTTAATTAATGATTTTGTAATAGTAAAAGTAAAAAAAAAACAATCACAAATGTGCTATTTTTTATGTTTTATTAATGTTACAATTGCTATAAATTATTGATATAAAATGTCACGAGCAATAATATCGCTAAAAATAGTATTTAAATGCGAAAAATTATAAACTGTGTAGTATGTCATATGCGCAGGATGTGATATGATTACTTTTATTTTGCAAAATGCATGAGAAAATTTAATTTAATGCAGATTTTTCTACCTACATTTATTGGATTTTGCTTTAATTGGTGAGGCAGATATATTAAAATTCAAGATTGCTGTAGAAAAAATTTAAAATAGAATGGTAATGATTGCTGACTCATTCGAGATAATAAAAAACAAAAATATAAAATTGCATAAGCTATAGAGTGTAGAGACAATTGTTTGGGTTACGAAATCGTATGGCCTAAAACTTTTTTTTATCAATATTAAGTTCAGAAAGGCTCTTTAGGTGTGGTATGAAAATGGTTAAAGAAGAGAGCACTAACAATTTTTGCTATTTACATACTGTCCTGTTTCATCTTTATACATATTTTATTATTAGTCCTTTTTGTTCCAATTGGAGCATAGGGTATCATTTTGGTGTTTCCAAGCTTAATTTTTAAATTGTGTGTATTTCTCTTGCTAATTTCTTTCACTGTGTTCTTTCATTTCTTTTTGTATTTTGCATCTAATTTTAGTTCAAATAGATGTGCATTTTTTTGCCTTTTCTTTTTTCATTTTAAATCTTTAGACCTATATAGTAGATTTAGAGTTTCTGTCCACGATTCTGGTACTTATAGTAGTAAGGTATGCTCTGTAATGTGGAGCTACCTGTTCCGCCTAACACCTAACATGACTGTGTCTGTGTGGGGTTGATCTGCTCTACACGAGAGGGCGCACCTAAGAGGGTGCCTCTAGAGTTGCTTACTTTGTGGAGGTGCAGCGTACTTGATTTGTAGGAGATGGCGCTGGCCCCACATCTAATCCCATTTATTTTCTGACGTCAATGTCCCACTCTCCCACTATATCCCTTCGTCTTACTACTGCCGACACCCCGTTTTTCCATCGCCAACCCTTTTATGTTTAAATAGCTGAGCGCGTGAATCATTCAGCCTCTTGATATTTTGGCTCATTCTGACTTTCTACTTACCTTTTCCTATTAGACAAATAGTCGCTACGACCCGACCTCGGCTATTAGTTAGTTCCCTTATTATAAATTTAATGAACTAACAAATTAACGATTATTTTGAACTTTATATTTTGCTAAATTTTGTTAATAAAACTTTAAATTTGTGCGTTGAAAATAAATTGTAACTATTATTTTTAACCCTGCGGTTAACAGGAACTTTTTGGCCTGATACCTGCTTGTTTTTTCTTAGTTTCTGTCATCCTCTCTAGCAGGATTTTAATAAGTGTCTTACTTGTCGTATATCTACTCCAGATTTTGTTCTGTCGCCTTTCTTTTGTAAAATTGTGATCACTTCTGTATTCCATTTTTTCTCAAAGTAATTCTAACATATAATTTAACACTTCGTGCATCTTGGATATTTTTATTTTTCTTTCCTCTCTCAGGATTCCCCCTGGTATTCCATCTGCTCCTGTTGCTTTTTTGTTTTTGAATTTCTAAATGGCGTCTGCGTTCAATTTCCTAGCGTGTTAATTCTCTTTCATCTTCCTTGAATTTTAGCATTATTTCTTGCTCCTTTATTGAATCTTTGGTATCTTCGTTATTGTAAATGCTTTTAAAGTGTTCTACCCAATTTTCTGTTTCGTGAGTATTTTATTATCGGAAAGTACTTCTAATTCATTTTAATATTAATTTTTAAAAAATAATAGCGTTAATCTCTTTTTCTTTTTGTTTTTCTTTAATTTTGTAACAATAGAATGGATCTAGGTCAACTGTATACAGCTTGTCTTACCTTTTACGGTAATCCATCAAATTTTGATCCAATAGTAGTGCATCTCTTTGTTTAACGTATATGCGGATGTTTTAAACTTCCGCCTTTTGTCAGTTTCCTTACCAATGCTATTTTTTTAGCGAGTATGCAAACGTCCTTCCTTTGGTATTGGGTCCATCTTTATATTGCTCATACCTTTACTTTCATACGTGAACGCCTCAATTTCTATCAATTTTCTTCCATTTGGTGCCTTATCCTATATTAATTTTTGGAAAGAGTAGGTTTTTTAACGCAAATGTGAATGTCCTAATCTTTCGTCTTCAGTAACATTCTAACGTTACTCCTTTAGAGCATATGCGAACGTCTTTCCCTTGTTCTTAGGTTTTAATTTTGTGTATACAGCTCATATGTAGAAACTTAATCTTCTACTTTCTATCAATCTTCTTCAATTTGATACCTCATCACCCCATATTAGTTTTTGAACCGATCGTTTGGAGGTTCCCTTAGCACATAGGTGGACGTTACCTCTTCAGCTTTACGTTTATTTTGATCTAGTCTCATAATTGAACATCTGAACTTGCATATTCTCTTAATTTTCTTACATTTGGTGCCTCAACTCCTATTAGTTTTATGAACCGATCTTTAGAAGGTTTTTTTAACACATATGCAGAAGTCCTAATATTTCGTCTTCTGTCAGTGTTTACATCTCAAAGTTAGTTTTCTTGCACATACGCGGATATCTTTCTTTTGTTCTTAGGTGTTGATATTATGTCTCTAGCTCATACTTGGTCGCTTAATCTTCTACTTTCCATCAATCTTTTTTTCATTTGATGCCTTATTCTATATTAGTTTTGCTAACCCATTAATAAGAAGTCTCATGATATGTTCTGTTCATGTCAAACGTTGCTTTCTTCAACAATGTCGTTATGATTATAAAGTTTCGTGACCTATATATTTGTTCTGATGTGATGTTGGTTTTGTTCGGGTTATAATATGACCTGAAGATCTTTTAAAAAAGATTTCGCACAATACGTCTAAGCTTCTTTTTATTTGCTTCTTACTTGCTATCGTGGTACAAAACTCAAATCAATATAGCATTATCACCGTTTAGTATAGGCTGCTTTTGGAGATTTGTATCAATCTTTTTTTAGATTCCTTATAAAGTACATATATTCGTTGGCAACGTGTAGTTTTTCCTTTTTTTCTATGTTATCGTTTTCTGTTGTGTCCCAAAATATTTAAAACTTTTTTCCTCTTGTTCTTTTAATTGTGCCCTATACGTTTGGGATATTGGCGATATTTATTGCCCATGGCAATTCATGTTGGTGGATATTAGAAAAAATGGTGTTTCTTTAAAGCTTTTTATGGAGAGGTACCTTTATCTTTATCTGACTACTTGTTTTCTTTAATGATTAATTATAAATTCCGTATTTGATGTTCCTCATAATGTGGCCAAAATTTTTTTATTACATTTTCATATTTTCTTTTTATCATTTTACTTATCCTTCAATTATCTATTATCACATTCTATTTCTTTTTACTTGTCAGTTTACATATATTCTTTGTTTTTACTTTATTAATTAACGTATTTTTCGGTTGTGTTTATCAGGTTTGGCCAGTCCACATCTTTATTGACCACCCTTTAATTTTTTTATATATTAGGGGATCGTAGGTCTCTGCAAGCCGGACACAAAATGTTCCTTTGAACCTAGGTACATCCAATGATGTCCTAGGTTTACGCTAACGCGTACAAATACACTTGAGTCTAACTAACTCGAAGGGCTTGGCTCGCTTTAATCTGCGTACTGTCCAGCAGTTAAAGAGCTTCTACATAAACATGCCGATAGAGTCCAGCCGTTGATTGAACTATTATATGGGAAGATAGCTAACCCTATGTTATATCGCGTATGCGATTTCGGAACGTTCCCTGCACACCGCTCGCCCCTCACCAAATATTATACACTCGTCTCG
>JARJDX010029548.1:0-10285 GCA_030264735.1 Gymnusa sp. GC000175 | reverse complement strand
ACCACGACCGAATATGGTGGATTTTTTTTAACGGCGCCATGAAGAATAATGTCATTTCAGAATGATCTATTAGCGAATGCATTTGCAATACTTGGCGTCGATTAAACTGACCGCTATCAAAGGAGCCATTAGCTGGAAAATCATAATTTGACACATATAGGGGAAAATAATCTACGGGCATAAACTACCCTCAAATAAAACAAATGATTTTTTTATTGATTAAAAGAGTGGTTAAAGTGAGATATGTGTATTTACATTGTGTGACGTATTGATGGGTAATCAATATTTAAATACATTTTAATTAAAAAATATTGGAACAATTTTTAGAATATAAAATAAAAAAAGATAACATCAACGGATAAATTATTACAGGATTTGAGCAATTAAATTTTTTGTTGTTAATTAAAAAATACATTCATATCAAAGCTTTAACTAAATCAATTTAAAAATATATTTTGTCATAAAATAATCACGAAGTTTTACATATTTAGTAATGAAAAGTACATCCCTGCCAACTACTTTTATTACTAATATCCTAGTTTTACCGAAATTCATGTTCAAAGTTGGAAAATTCTTAAAACCTCTGATTTGTTCCACTTTGATAACGCACTCAACAGCCAACATGAGCTTATAACAGGACAAATATATGTTTTATTAAAGACAACATTTTTAGCCTAAACAATTGTCTACTCTACAAGCTTCCATAATGCGTGTTCAAATTGATCAATTACTTTTTAAATTATGTGCAAGAACATCGTCTATTAAAATTTTGCATAAAGCGTTTTATGATGCAGTGATCAATTGCTCTCTCTACCCAATTTTAAGCCAGTTATTATTTCTACAACCTCAACCCTCCCCCAACGAGTTGATTTATTATATTTATTATATGGTTCCCGACCATAAAACCAAAATTCATGACTATCAGCCTATGTTTAAATAATTTATGAGTTTAATAATTTAAATTAACAAATTTTTACAATTTTAATTTGCCACCCATGGCCATCAATTGTGGCCAATCCAATTAAAAATAAATAGCGTGCAGTTAACCGGCATGCATTTCAGGTGTAGCTTTAAAGGAATGTTTTGCGGAATTTTAATTGCAGGTGACAATTAGTTACACCTAACTTAAGTATCATTTGTAGTTGCCAGATTAAAATTTATGGTACTATTTAGTTAAATTTACGAGGTTGTTTAATGCATCCAAGTTAATGTCGTTTAAGTCGCGCTAACCTGGTGCATTATCTAAATGACCAGCTCCCTTCGTTTATTGCAAGTTAACACAAATTAGTGGATTTTATAAATTGCGTCGGGATAATGCAGTAAAGTTTTGAATGGAGTCGCCAACTTTTATTTTTATTTATGTCGATTGTATCGATCCTAATGGTGATTACACAAATTGTCACAGCTCTGTATTTTATTTTAATGGCCTAATAAATTGGACGGATTTAACTGAAAATCGCATAGATTTTTGTTTCACACAACTTTTTTTTTAAGTTGACACTTCTAATCCGCCCAAGGGACCATTAAAGAAATTAAAATTTCAACGCGTTAAAATTTTAGAAGCAATAAAAACTGACCGCAGTTTCCAATTTTGTTCCCAAACCATTCCTGCGGTAATAACAAGGGGCGTTGTGGTTTTCCGCCTTAGATTCCGTCGCGAATAATTAAGATTTATGTCTGCGTATATTAATTTTACATGTTATTGCAAACACTAATTGAAACTTGATATCAATATTGGGAAAATTATCTTCCAGAAGTGGAGAATGGTTGAATGGGTAGATGACTTACTCACTGATCCCCAAAAGATAAAATGAAGCCATTGTCCCATTCAATTCTCTAGTTGGATAAAGTCGCTAATATTTACACAAAGTGAAGCTTTCAGTTATCTCAGCTGAAAACTACCCCATTAAAATTTTCGCCTTCATTTAAAACGAGCGGAACGATTAAACTATTTAAAATGGAAATACTAGTTGGAATTTTATTTTCGTCGGCGACTAAGCGAAAACTTTGGTGTATTTACTTCGGAAATTTTCAGACCCTTCGCAGCATGACGACTATTCGGCGCCACAAATAAACACAATGTTGGGGGAGGAAGGGTCTCATCTATTGTTCCGATTACATTCTATCTGTCATATTATACTCATAGCTTAAACGCGCGTGCCAAACTGCAGGCTTGCATTTAGAATATTTATTGATTATCTTACTGATGTTGTCACTGGCATCCTCCGAAATATTTATGAGGTTTTACGATTATAACCGCTCTTAAACATTTTAAGCTACAACGATGTTAAAGTGTCTAAAACTTGTTTAAGTTTTAAATTATTCATGCGTCCTAAACCAAAAAACTAATTATTATTAAAGCTTGTGAAATTTGTAGAAGCAAATTTCAATAACAGAGTTCAAGGACTGCGGTATGGTGTCAGCTAGCCACCGAGGACGGGTCGCTGCGATCCCCAGACAAGTGGAACAGTAAAGGAACTAACTAATCGCCGAGGTCGGGTCGCTGCGAGGATTAAATTAGCATAAACAGGAAAGTAGGAGGTTCGGACACACCCAAGGCTTAAGAGACTGAATGATCCACGCACTACCCTATTTAGACATAAAAGGGTAGGCGAGGACAAACTGGGTGTTGGCGGTTAAAAAACGGCGGGAGATAGTGGCAGAGAAAGTAACGTCATAAAGTTATGAAATTAATAAACTGCATGGTAGGTAACTATTTGCATCGGTGATGCGCAGAGCAACTCTATCCCACACACGCATTGTAATTATTCCGTACTACAGATAACTTCACATCATATTACAATAAAGCTGAATCTATAGATTTAAGTGAATTCCGAATCACTAAAATTAGACAATTTCCATCTATTTGGAACCAAAGAAGTATTTTAGCCCTAAAACACACTTTTGACCAATTGCAATAGCCGTGGAGATCGAATATCTGTGGAATTAATGATATTTTGGTGCCTTTAATTGTTTTAGCTTTGTTCGATACAGAGACGCCCGAAAACTTAACAAAGAAACATCGATGTATCGCCAACGTGTGGTACAAATTCGAAATTCTGTAAAATTAAAGATATTTTGCTGCCTTTAATTGATTTAGCTTCGTTCGTTGCCGAGACGCCCGAAAACTGAACAAAGAAACATCGATATATCACCAACGTGTGGTACAGCGTTTTTGTTATTACCTTGAGATATTTCAACATTCTCGGTCTTCCTCGAATTTCGCTTAAAATTTTTTTTGGCCTGGTGCGAAAATTTTGTGGCTCACAATTCGTTACAGAATTTAGGAAACTTATTATTATAAATGCAAATATTAAGTGTATTTTTCGCTATTTACGTGAAAATAAATTTTCATAAGATTTAGAAAAACCAATTTACCTTAAATCTTTCAAAAAATCCTATTTAAATGTCCCAAATTATATAGTTGTCTTATTAGCAGTTTCCATGTAAGAGTAGAGTTTCCACACTTTTTGTTCACCCTGTATACTTTAACTTGTATATACATACCAAACGAAGTTCCCATTAATAACATTTATTATTATTATTATAAATTATGTTATACAAAATTCTAAAATAACAATTAATATAATTTTTAAATCTATTATTTTATTTTGAATAACCCTGTATATTAAAAACTCTAGGAGTTAAAATTTTTAACTAAATTGAGACATCAAAAGCTCAAAAAGCAATAAAACGAGGTGATGACAGATTTAAACTGCGCAGCTGCGACTTAAACGATATATTATACGGCTGCGTACAATGGAACCTGTCAATTTAAAAGTCATAAATCACTCAATAATAGGCTTCGTGCACCGTCTGGGGTGGCCAGGATAAAAACGCTCAAGGCGTTTAATTACTCCAATGCTATTGGTTGAAGACTGTGTCAGCTATGATATTTTTTTTCCGATAAAACGTGCCTTTTCGTAGCTATTCTTAAGGATGGATGCGTTTCGTGGTCATTTTTAAACTCCACGTGAGTTTAATAAAATTTTCATAGATCACCAGTGGTTAGCACCAATCTTATTTAATATAGTGTTGAATAAGGTAACCAGAATGGCAGTGTAGCTCAGCGGTCTAGGCATCCGGCTGCTGAGTGCAAGATCGTGGGTTCGCGCCCCAGAGCAGGCAAAATATTTATTTAAATATTTAAATGCCCAACATTGCCCCAACTCCCCAACCCGCCTTGCCAGCGTGGGGTTTCATGGCTAAAACCTTCTCTAGTCGAAGTTAGATGAGAAATCATGTAACTCCAGTGGTTCGGAATCCACGCTAAACTGTAGGTCCACCTGTAATGTAAGTTGCCAGCATTACAGGCAGAGAAGAGGCTTAACACCAGTAGTGGTGTGAACAAGGCTGCATATGATAATGATGATGATGAAGGTAACCAGATATAAGGATATAGATGAAAACGGAACCATAATCAATAGGGAGAAACAGATAGTAAGATTTGCTGTCGACATAGATATTGTAGCACGACCAAAAAGGACTCTGAATGAGGAGCTTCAAAAAAAGGCTAAAAAGTTAGACTGGAGATCTATGTCACCAAAACCAAAGCAATAAAGACGAAAAATGGCCCAAAACTGAGGAAAAATGAACCATTGGAATGATAACATCAAGGTAGTGGAAGATTTTACGAATCTAGGAAGCAAAATCACGCCACGTTGTAGCGTCTATTCTCTATCTGTAATGCTGGCATGGCATAAAATCTTCTCTGGTCCGGAGTTAGATGAGAAATTTTGTAATTCCAGTGGATCGGAATTCACGCTAAATTGTAGGTCCACCTCTAATGTAAGTTGCCAGCATTACAGGCATAAAAGAGGCTATGCGCCAGGAGTGGCGTCCTAAAGGCTGACTACGAATGCTGGCAACATACATAACAGGTGCACCTACAGTTTAATGTGGATGCCCACTGGAGTTACATGATTTCTTATCTAACTCCGGACCAGAGGTTTTTAGCCATAACACCACATGTTGGCAAGGTGAATTGGAGAGTTGGGCAGTGTGAAGCAGTTTTTATTGCTGTGTAGTACGAACCACGATTTTGAGCTCAGAATGTCTAAACCACTTAGCTAAACTGCCACTAGGGAGAAACTGACTCTTGTGGAAGCTACCTGGATATCTAGGGCATTATAAGACGAACTACAAATTTAATGTATATTTTGTAAATATATAAACTTTATTTATATTTATGTGTTGAGAACACCAATATTTTCCAAACACCCTATAAATTATTGGTTTGGAATATTAGATGATCATATGCTTTCGAAATATCTTGCATTTCATGAGTAACATTTATTGCAGCAACTCAATTCATTACAAACCTCATTTGTAATAAAGTTTGGTATCGTTGCAACTGGAGGAGTGACGCAATAACGGCCGTTAGTAATGGGAATTTCAAAGTGGATTTCTACTAGCCACCATAAATTTGGTCATTTTACATAAACCTATTTTATAAGATATATCGTTTTTTATTACAGTACTTGGGAGTTAAAAATTTTGCTCTTTATGATATGATAAAATGAGCGCGCGCGCGAGCGATTTTTATTTTTCCTCTCATCTTTTATATGGCATTTTATTTAAATGAAATTGAGCGCTGAATATTAAATGATCAATTTTTTATCGCTTGTAGTAATTAATCTTGGCTGTCTTGAATGGTGTTGTTGATTACAATCTTATTCTCAATTTTATTAACAATTAATGTAAAAGACGGTGATTTTTTTAATTTTTTTCAGCGTTAAAATGCATAATGGAATGCTTTTTATGGATTTATAAAAACATTTAGTACCTTTTCCATTTTCTCTATTGGGACTGGGGCGGCAATTTACAATTGACCCCTTCGAAAAACGATTTGTAATTTCGAACAAACGGCTCAATAAAATTTTATTTTCAAACATGTCATTTAATTTTTTTTACATAATTGTTAAACGGTTAGAAAAGCATTTTGTTTTCCTATAAATAGTGTTTTTACATTTTGTTACAAATAGATATGGAGGAAATATATTATTAGTCCACCTCTACTGGGTCAGGAAATATCCTTAGGGAAACAAAACCAAGAACTAGAAATAAACAAAAGAATAAGACAGAGTTGGGTGGCATACGGCAAACTAAAATATGTCTTGACAACCAACATGTCTATAAAACTTAAAACAAAGATCTACGACGAATATATCTGCCAGTTACAACCTATGGCAGTGAAACTTGGTTCTTGACACAAAGGATTATGAACAAGGTAAAAGTTATCAGAGGGCTATAGAAAGAAGAATAATTGGAATAACACTTAGGGATCGCAAAGCCAACAAATGGATAAGAAGCGTTTTGAAAGTCCAAGACATAGCTAAATGAATATGCAACCTTGAGTGGAGCTGGACAGGTCACGTTGCCAGAAATTCCACAAACTGAAGGGCCAAGGTAACTAGATGGAGATCATAGGGCGAGAGAAGGAGCACTGGCAGACCTCAACAAAGATGGTACGACGACATCAAACGTACAGCCGGCTTCAATTGGTACCAGGTGGCACAAAATAGGGAGACCTGGAGGAGAATGAGAGAGGCCTATACCCAAAGGGTAGACAACGACTAAAGAAGGAGAAAGAA
Organism: Gymnusa sp. GC000175; assembly: GCA_030264735.1. Taxonomy (NCBI): domain Eukaryota; kingdom Metazoa; phylum Arthropoda; class Insecta; order Coleoptera; family Staphylinidae; genus Gymnusa; species Gymnusa sp. GC000175. The sequence goes on along the minus strand of JARJDX010029548.1, from coordinate 3,692 downwards.
GAGGAAGATTGAAGGTTATACTTTGTCTCTTATTTTCTTCTTTGGGGTGTTGTTCATTTGTATATCCTCCGGTGTTTCTTTCCTCATCAGCATTTCGTATTTTATTTTTGAGAAACAACTTGAAATTTATTAGAAGTAAGAGAAAAAATTTTAATATTTTGGAATTTCCATATTCAATCTTGTCATATTTCTAAAGAAATTTTTTGTTTTATTAGCTCTTAAAGCACTAACTTGTTATTTTTGCCTCTTTAAATGTGATTTTGTCTTTATTTACAATTTACCACAATATTCACTCAACAGTCAAAAAACTTCAATCGAAACTAGTTAAATTAATGAAATATTTGTATTTATAGTTGACACTTATTACCAACCCCTGTATATATAAGTTTCGTTAGATGAATAGGCACAACAATTTTATCAGCGATCTTTCATTGGTAACAAATCTGTAAACGTGATGTATGTAGAGTGAGGAGAGATAATAATTGATGTCCGCTTCCATTTATCACGATGAATTACCGAAACCGCATTTTCCGATATGCAATGCAACCGGAGGATTGATTGACGCTTCCGCCTCCAGTGACGCGATGCACGGTGCAATTAACATTTTTATCAGCGATCTGACATAGCTATTCACATACACATTAGTATCGACGATAATTAAGTTATTTTCCACAACGCAAACAGCCTTTAGGACATTTTAGATTATTCATGCAAAACTTTGCACGAATTAAATCACGCATACACACGCCAAAAAGTTTTACAATACCGGAACGCAAACAATAATCTTCGCATTATGATGTGGGTTATAAAAGATTATTACATATTTAATCCAAAATCACGCGATGTATTTGACAAAAAAATGGTTTATGAAAAAGCGGATTTTTTTTTGCATATTACAGAACTTTAATGCATGTTTCGCGCTTTTCATGGATTAAAGTGCAAATGTTAAAGATTGAATTGTGTATTGGCCAAATTTAAATGTAATTTCTAGTGACCGGAATTGGATGCAATTGCTATTGCGCTGATTTAAATGCAATCTCTGCTTTAGAGATTAATTGAGTTAAAACACTTCATGTGCTAAACTCAAGAACTTTTGACCCAAAGGACATCCTTATCACATTCTAAAGTTATTATTAGAAGCGCAATCAAGCAACGTTTAAGGAAGTTGATAAAATTAAAATTACTACTAATTGATATGTACATTTCTTAATTTCTTATAGAACTTCTTACTATCTTATAAGAATTTTTGCTTTTTTATAAAAAATTTTACCTTATCCCAACAATTGGATACATCGGAATGATTTTGTTAACTCTTCTGTCAAAGTTCTCACCGAAAAATACATCATAAATATCGCCGATACTAATGTGTACCGAAAAAAAGGTAATAGAAAACAAACACACGCATTAGCATTTAATAAAATTTCGCATTTTTATTTACGAATCAATAAGAAGCAGAGAAATTTTCTTTTTCTTTTTTTTTCACGGCTATTCCTTTCCTTATTTGCTTAGGATTATACCAAATAAACGACTACGATGAACGGATCCATTCCCAAGGGTCTGTTGACTCTGTGCGGTCTTATGATCAATTATACGACCTATATGATGGGATTATTCGTGGAGGAGGTTTTTGGAATGGGAGTAGTTCCATAGCTTTCCCGTCACATGGCGCACATTAATTTCAATTTATTCCGTGAAAGCACCGCTAAGGAATGCGAGTGAATAGACTTGTCTCTCTCATTACTGTCAATATGATAATCCACAATACGCCTGATTTCTCAAAGACTAAATAATATTCACGTTAATCTGGAAATATGCAGAGAACTGTACAATGGGTGAAGTCATTTTTTTAGGATTTTTCCCTAACTGGCTCTAGACACAGCGAGGTACTTCTGATGTGTTAATTGTTGTGTGCGCTTTATTCTTTCTAAAACAGTGTTACTCAACATTTTTTCTTGGAATACCCCCTAGCGAGTTCGCTAATTATCATACCATTTGCCCAGTGATAAACATCTATTGAAGATTGTGTAGATACAAACGTTACAATAAAAGTATCAAGGAATAAGACACAACTTAGTTTCGCCATTTTATGTAGAAAGTTTGGCGCTCCCTCGTGTGGGAATCACTGCTCTAAACCAGAGGTGTCCAAACTACGTTTGACTTTAAAATTTTATTAAAATTTTAATTAAATTTGAGATCGAAATGTCCACAAATGGACATTTTTAGACATTAAATGACATTGGAAAATTTTCATGTTTAAGTATGTTATTAAGCAATAAATTTTATACATTTGATGAAAATTGTATTAAACTTGAGCCGCTGAAAACTGGTAAAATTTCAATTAAATTTGAGATCAAAATTTCAATAATAAAAATTTTTCAAATAATCATTTTTAGACATTATATGACACATTGGAAATTTTTTATGTTTTAGTATGTTATTAGGCAATAAGTTTTATACATTTGATGAAAATTGTATTAAATTTGACACGTTGGAAACTCGGAAAATTTTAATTAAATTTAAGATCAAAATGTCCAAAAATTAAATTTTTCAAACAAATATTTTTAGACATTAAAAGACACATTGGAAAATTTTCATGTTTTATTATGTTATTAAGCAATAAATTTTATATATTTGATGAAAATTTTATTAGATTTGACACGTTGGAAACTCAGATAATTTTAATTAAATTTGAAATTAAAATGTCCAAAATTAAACATTTTTTTAAACAAACTATTTTAGACAATAAATGACAAATTGGAAAACTATTATGTTTTACTATGCTATTAAGTAATAAATTTTATACATTTAATAAAAATTGTATAAAATTTGACTTGCTGGAAACTCGAAAAATTTTAATTAAATTTGAAATCAAAATGTCCAAAACGGAAAATTTTCAAACAAACATTCTTAGACATTAAATGACACATTGGAAAATTTTTATGTTTTAGTATGGTATTAAGCAATAAATTTTATATGTTTATTAAAAATTGTATTAAATTTCACACGTTGGAAACTCGGAAAATTTCAATTATTTTTGAAATTAAAATGTCCAAATATGGAAATTTTTTAAACAAACATTTTTAGACATTAAATGACACATTGGATAATTTTCATGTTTTGGTATGTTATAAAGCAATAAATTTTATATAGTTGATAAAAATTGTATTAAATTTAGGCCGCTGAAAATTTGGAAAATATTAATTAAATTTGAGATAGAAATTCTTCAGGAAAAAATACAGTTCCATCATTCCCATTAATAGTTGCATGAAATAATTTTTTATTTACATATAATTTAGCCATGTTTGTTTTCCATTGATGAACCTGTTATTTACTGTAAAAAATAAAATGCAATGCTGCTAAAGTCATAATAAGATTTTTTAATTCACATATTAACGTGGCCCTCCGCAAATGGATTTAAATCCCACTCTGGCCCTCATGGTAAAAAGTTTGGATACCCCCGCTGTATATTGAATAATATTCATCGATAATTTAGCTTCAATTATAAATTTGAAGTTTAAAAAAAATTGTAACCAATAATTTTAAATATTTTTTAAAAAATCGGTACAGTCGAACTTTCATAACTTGAATTTCTGTACGTTACATACGTCGAACTTACATAACTCGAACTTTTATAAATCAAATTTTTCTATATCTCAATTGTTTTTGCAAATTTTTGCAACAATATTGCATTT
>JARJDX010029502.1:0-11743 GCA_030264735.1 Gymnusa sp. GC000175 | reverse complement strand
TGGCCGCTACCGCTACCGAATAACTCTACCAACACTTCATCATTCATGACTAAAAATTTTAAAACTTATTTTTAAATATATAAACCCAAATTGTTGAAAACGAGAATTTTACGTCAGTGATAAATGCAAAATATCGATGGCGACAGATTTTTCGTATTTGTCACGGACGCTTTATGAAGAATTGGAACCCTACTTCCAAAGACGCGTGTGCCGCGTTTTTTGAAGTAAAACTGCTTTACCGGGAGTAGTGAAAAAAATCATCACGGAAATTGTGACGCTTGAGATGCAACTGACGTGTTAATCTCTTTTTTCTTTTCTTTATCTCTTTCTTTCTATATCCAACATGCTAATATGTAGAGTAAATTACCTAAGCACGTCACGTGTGTGACACTGTGGCAAGAGTTCTCGTTCCCCCTTCATTGCAACGCAGTGGCGTATCCACAAAGTATGTTAAGGGGGGGCCAATATTTAAAAAGAATTTTGCATCAAAAATAAGAGCCGAGATACATATACAGCAGATAGTACGGTGCATATTTGAAAAGTAAAAATAATGATAGTTTCACTGTTTATTGAAAAAATTAGAGATTACGTATATATTACTTATAACATATGCATAACATCTACAAAACTGAGTACAAAACTCATACCACATAAATATTATGAAATATAAAAGTTTAAATAATAAAGCTTAGTATATTTAATAAATTTTATTGGACATTAAGGGGGGGCTATGGCCCCCATGCCCCCCCCCCTTGATACGCCAGTGGAGTAGGTGGCTCTGTAATCCCAGAAAAAATTTAGCAACATTCGGTTCTTCTGCGATTACAGCGCCACCTACAATTTTTACAAAAATTTGTTACTAGTAAAATTTATGTATTTTTTTCTGTAAAATCTGATTCTGCAATAAAAAATGGAGATGTTAAAATATACAGTCCCCCCCCCACTTGAGGTGTGGTGAGGGACATTTTCAAGAGGAAATTCCTACTTTTTATTTCATATTCGTATTGTGCGAAAAAAAATTTTGCTAATAACAATCAATTGTAATTATTTCAGATGGCGGTGTATTCGCAGAAAACACCGCCACCTAATGGGATAACAATAAAGTGATTCAAGTAAAAGTTATGTATTTTTACCGTAGATCTAGAATCTGCATAAAAAATTGGGGTTCCTATTTAAAATTTCAAAGCTGCTTCCCTTTCCACCTAGGGGGGAAGTGAGACGCTTTCTTCAGCATAATTAAACAGATTTTTTTTTAATATTAAACATATGTGTAGTAGATTCTTGGTTGAAAGTGCATTTCTCCAGATATTTGATCGTTTCCAGACTTTTTGTCCACCCTGCATGCCTATATTGCGTGTTTTCTTTATTATCAAAATTTTCATCTTCATATGTTATTCTCCGTCTCTTTTTTCTTTCATCTTCTCATATACGTGACTATAGCTGGGGTCGTTTCCGAGGTTGTTGCTGGTTCTGTGAAATTTTAAGTTATTTTACTGCAGGTAGGGTGGTAACTTTCCTCGTTTATCCGGGTTTTGGACTGACTGGCACTACCGCTTCATCCAACTATCCAGTGAGGTGCAGGCGGTACATAATGTAGTAATTCAGAGCCAACATTAATTTTATCGGCAAATTCTTCATGAGCTTTTAATGGTAAATGACTCACATTTTCATTTCAATTGTGGATTATGAACCCAATTTACTTTTTTGAAGGAAATTGTATTTCAGATAGCTCAAATGATTAGTTATAAGTATAACTTTCAGAAATAAATCTTTGAAAGGGTTATTTTCACCTAAAGGGAAATATTTATTGTTTAAGAGCTCGCGATTTTAAAAGTGATTATGATTGGTTATTATTACATAAAATAATAATACGCACAATTTGAGAAGGTCTGCTCTAAATATTTTATTTAACCTATTTATTTTATGCATTTTGTGCTGATTAGGAAAGAATTTTGTACATAGTTTCCTCTTTATGTTTAAAAGTAAAAATGTAAGGAAAAAATATTGTTTTTTAAATATTTATTTAGATTTTTTTAAATATAAATCGTAAGTTGTCACTTAAAAATCATTTACGAAGCATATAATAAAGAACACAATGAGTTAATAAATTAATTTAAATATAATCAAGCAGTCAAGTATGTTAGAAGGTTAACAACTAGTATCTACGTCCCTTCTTATCTGTAATGTCGAATTAATCTTGAAGAGTATAAAAATATTTACATTCAGATTAAATCTTTTATATTTTTCACATTTTAACCAATAGTGAAATATTAACACAATGTTATGAAGAAGGTTTAAAATTTCTTTACCAATTTTAATTTTTTTAAATAAGCAGATTTTGTACTCAAGTTAAGCAAAAAGATCTGTAGAGAAAAGTTTAACAATCTTACAGTGTTGTAGTTATGTTAGATAAGTACATTCTTAACACTACTTTAATTTAAACTTGTATGCAATCATAAAGAAATTAAAAAAGTACACTATGTAATGATTAACTTACCTTTAAATCCATTAAACTAGAGCTGTCATAAAATGCTTGCTACTCGCGCCAAGGATGTTACACAAAAATAATGTCAAGATGGAATTCAAGTTGATATGTAAATGAAATTTGAAACTTGTTTTATTCCATTAGAAAATTACATATTAATATGTAAATAAATAATCATAATCAAATGTTTACTAAGAAGAAAATTTATGGAATAAAAATCTGTTACCAAGCAAAAAAATGTGTTTGGATCATTTGAAATATTTTCATGTGCAAGTTTTATAATTTGAATAAAATGTTGTAAATAATGAATTGAAGAAAAAATAATATTATGGTATATGTATGCGATGTTTTTAACTAGCAATTGGTTAGTGTAGTTGTTAAAATATTATCAATAACTAACTTCCAGACTAAATATATCCCGTGTTTTACTATTACATTAATCTACAGTGAGTCTTGGCGACTCCACAAAAAAATGCGGCTAGTCCCCAAACTTCAGCCTTTTCGTCCCCAAAAGTAAGTGTCGAACGCTGCGTTTCACAAGCCTTCTTTTAGAGAATTGTATATTCAATGGTTTAAGTCACGCAGTTTTATTGGTTGTTGCCAATGTTTCACTCGCCATTCTAGGGAGCGAGACGAAAAGTTTACTCGAAAAAGACTTTTTCGAGTGTGTACGCCTTTATAGGCAAAACTAGTGGGGGTGAGAATTTAACGATGAAAACAAATATTTTCAGGTTAGACTAATTTCAAAACCTTGCTCTTGATTTAAATTATGGGGATTTTTGTAAATACAAATAGCTTCGCAACCTTTCGTTTTTTATAATAAAAATGCTCTAACATTAGTAAAATCAATTTTGTGATTTGTCTTGAAAAATTGTCTTCTTTTTAGTCATCACTCAAAAAGTCCCTAAGTTAATTTAAAAAGATAAGTGTAGCTTAGACGCTTAGAGTCTAGCCTTAGACTAATGCTGGGGCCACACTAATGTCTAATGCCGTTCGCGTTATTTGATATAAAACACTAGTGTTTCCACGATTTTACGCGCTAATGTATTATCGTCGTTTTTAATGGCATTGGACGTTAAGCGATAGCTAAGATGTCTGTCTTTTTGACACTTTAAAGCAAATTGACGCGTCATATATACATATTTTTGCAACACCAGCATCGTGTATTGTGAACGCAAAGCGCGTTTTTTATTGAGTAGACGTCAAATGCATATGTAGCAATTTAAAGCGCTGTTAGTTTAATCTACATTTTTACGATAATATATGGTACACGTTAATGACAGCATCAGTCAATAGATGCTGAGTTAAAAAAAATAAAAATTGCCGTCCGGGTGCAAAGGGCGGCACCCTGCATTGGAGCTGCCCTGTGTATGCACTGCTGGATCTAGAAATAGACAAACTTGCGCAATTGTATAGGGAAGCTTGTTCGACCTTAAATAAGTAAATATAGCCAGCACAATAATTTTTTCTCAAACCGGGACAATTTCGTAAGTTGCTTGAAACAGGAAAGAAAGGAAAAAGAGATATGCAATGGTGTAACGATTCTTATGCCTAGTTTAATAAAGTGCACCTTAATTAACTATATGTATAAATTGACATGTGACATTATTAATAACAATGTCATGTGTCAATTTATTCATATAGTTACCCAACCGCTTTATTAAATCAGCTCCTAGAAAAATAAGTTAATATTTGTCAGCATGTGGAAAAAATTGTAAATATTTTATTTAAAATTTGAGTTAAATTTGGTAAAAATTTTAATACTTTTTTTAAAAATTGGGTATATGTGAATTAAATTTGGTATATTGGTCAAATTTGAGTTACTTTGATAATTTTAATTAAATCTAATATAAATTTCCTCAAATTTGGCTGTGATTTTAATAAATTTTGAGCAATATTTATATTGTAATTTGGGTAAAAAATTGGCCAAATTTGAAATGAATTTGGTAAAATTTGAGCAATACGCCAACCCGACATCGATTGGCGCGACACCTGGCGGCCAGCGCCAACATCACGTCACGGACAGATGGTTCGGCGGTAAGATTGCGCTTATTTTCATCATCGTCATTAGACGATATTTATTTTTTACTTGAAAACTTTTTCGAAAAAACTCACCGTTTCGGAGATGTCGTCCATCGAAATTGACTCTTTTTTTTGCTTAAAAAGCGTCGCGACGCGTCGGATTTTTTGTTTCAAAAAACCATCGGATGGCTCTTTGAGGGTTCTTTTAATCGCCCTCATGAGTTTTTAATAAAATTTATTCGTAAAGGTGATTTACATAAAAATCGTGCTGGGCCTTTTTTGACCTCCTGTATATGACCGCATAAGACTTTTTTGTAGACCTAATTGATATGTACGTTTGCGCAATTGTAATTGTTTCGATTGGACGTACCGTTTTGGCGCTACGATCGCTTGAAGTTGAAACTTTGAAGACGTCTACACGAAAGACCGTTGAAAAGTCGACCCCAATACAGGGTCATAAGAACGTATTTGTGTTGGGGCTATCGAGAGACCAGACCATCCCCAAAGTTTTCTATCGTCTGCGAAAGATGCTTTTAGGATGTGCTAATGCCAAAACCGGTCAGTGAGTCATTATCGCGCGCCGCCGCTAGAGCGGCGCTCGCGTCGCGGGCAGCTGATGTCGGGTTGACGTATTTTCGTCAAATTTTTTATAATTTTGGTAAGATTTGAGAAATTTTTATCTAAGTTTGGATGATTTTTGTTAAAATTGTAATAATAATAAGACAAATTTATTTTGATTAAATTTTAGATGAAAATGTTATATAATATTTGAGCGATTTTTACCGTTTATTTTTGTCAAAATTAGATGATGGTAAAAATGTTGATGAAATATTGATTTTTGTCCGATTTAAGTGATTAAAATATAAACTATTTGGTCAGGGCGACTATATGCATTTAGAGACCCTGGGCACAAATCAAAATTTTTAATAGAAAAAGGAACATAACACTAGCCCCGACTGACCAACCTTAGCAACGCTACTAATTTTAATTAAATTTGGTCAAGATTATTGTTAAAATAATTTTCATTAAAGTTCAAATCATTTTTTAAAAATTGCAATAATTTTGGTTGACATTATTATAAGTTTACTCAAACTTTAGCAATATCCGCGCTTGACAGACCCATGTCACCCGGGAACAAATGCCACCCTTGTCCTCCCCAAGCTACACAACTGGTGAGAACCTTATTCAGTCAAGTATTTTTGATTCAAAAAGGCTAAGTAATTAAATGGTGAAGAAATACACTATAATTAATTTCAAAATTAAATTTGCAGCACCATAGTTTGCCCATTTGCTTCAGCCATTGCTAATTACCTATTTAAGTATTTTATATTCGTTGTATAGCCTCAGGAAATCCTTTATGATTCGTTACACAGCGTTTACTTTGCACTTTACAGAAACTTATCTTGGACGTATAGGGAGGTATTATTGGTATCTGTGACCAGTAACAACTTTTGAGGTGACCCATTTACCTAATGCTTTTCTCAAAATCTATATATTTTTAGCTAAATTAGCATTTTTAAATGAACCAGGCAAAATTTTGTCCGAACGGCATTGCCCCGCGGACGCATGTGAAATATTTCAAATTGTAAAAATTGATCCACACCGAAAATGGTCCCTGACCCCTGCTCCAGTCCTAGTGCATAGATATTTATTTAGGTTAGTTCCCTAGAGACTTGTATTTCATGAAAAAGAGTTGTTCCTTACCATTAATGATAAAAATTAATGTTGAGGTTAAAGGGACCTTAATAAAGTATGTTTTCTTCTTTGCTGGTCAGTGCACCAACTCCATCCTATATTACTTGCCTTAGGTAATTTTCATTTGAAGATCTTAAGATAAAAGACACCGAAAATTTATTTTTGTTTCCACTAAGTTGAAGCATATTTAAAATTTTCTACTGAGAAAACATAGTGAGTAGGTTTTATTAATCTTGGCTGTAAATGGAAACTTTTAGTAAAGCACTTTTTAAATGGCAAATTTATAATAAAACAACTAAAATGTTAGAAATTAATTTATTATGTATAGACAGAAAAAAAATATGAAACTGTATAGCAGTCTTCTTAACCAAGAAAAATGTACTATTAAGAGACTTATTAAAATAGTCCCACTTTACACTCGTAGCTTTCCAAGCCAGTGTATTTTTCTTTAAAAAAAAAACATATAAAAAATCAGTTATACAGCAATCTAATCTTTTGTACGTAAAATATAAGTATAATAACAAGGAGTAAATTACAGTACTTATTTGTAGGTCAACAAAGTTTATTCATTTACAAGTTGAACCCCACAAATTATATTATTAAAACAATTAATAACAAGTAAATGAATTTGTACACAAAAAATGCTTTAAATCGCTTGTAAAAGCTACCAATAAATGGTTTTTTCAACGCGCAAAATAAAATGTCGAATAAAACGATTGTGACAATTCAGTGGGTATAAAATTAACGATTTTGGCAGCTTTTCCAAGCGGGTCCAATAGAATTTATAAAAAATAATGTTTAAACCACTACAGCCAAGTAAAGGAAAATTCAAAAAAAAAAAAATGAAAAATGATTGATTTTGAGGAGGGTGGGAAATATTTTTACACAAAAAATGAAACACACAGTAAATATCTAGTGACATGCACATATATCCTATGTTTGTAATTTTATGTATTTTTCTTCCTTTCAGTTATAATAATTAAATAAGATTTGGTCGGTACCTAATGAAAAAGAACATTGTTTTTTTCTTTTTCAGTTTTATTTTCAGTACAAGACGACAAAAATGAACAATATAATTTAGACAAGATTGGGTTTCATTTGAAAACCCCCAACGACTTGATGGATTTTCAAATGAAATACCAATTCACCGACTCACACTGTGTTTTGTTTGCTATAAAGTTTCTCAAATACGATATACAGAAACAATTGTACAGTATATTATAATATAATAACTAAGCAGTTGTGATATTGCGGGATCTGTTTTTTTTTTTCAGAATTATGACAGACCTAACCTTAGAGGAAATAGTCTGGAGTCCTACGGGTTACATGAGGTTCACCACGCCTTGGAGCAGGATCAAACTGCAAACTAAAATATCACAAATTAATAAAGTTAAAGAAAACAAAGAAATAAATTAAATTTAAAAATTAACAAAAAAAAATTACTAATAGGTGGCAGGCCGATTTTGGTCCCCTAAATATATTACTATATCACAAAGTGTCACAGAGAATTGCCTTTTTATTAAACAACTTGAACAACCCAAAGTAAAATAAAAAAGTAACCCAATTCTTCTTAACCTTATTCGTGGCTATAATATCAAGACTCGACACGCCATCTGGCGAGCCCGCAGGCGACTAACTTGGAGAATCTTTCAATTTATACAGCCATTGAGGCTGAATTGCAGGCACTCCTCACCCCAATACCAACTCCTTAGACTTATGACTAATTAGCTCTCAATCTCATAGAATACCCTTTTAAATTTTAGTCTTAGAAATTTCCTTGACTTCCAGTTTGAATTCCGCAAACTGCCTTTTTGAGTCTTATAGCGCCCATACATGGTCCAACAATTTGCGCAACAAAAGGTGTGCAAACATTTTGATCGGGTCGATGCACAAACAATTTGCGAAAACTTTTGTTATACAACACTATTAGGTGCATTTAACATTGTCCATACACGATACGACAGTTTGCGCGAACCTCATTTAAGGTTTACCTTCTATAGTGTACGCACGCGCCAGTATATACAAATCTGTCACAGCGCCCGATTCCGAGTTCTCTATAACTTCTTTTAGTTTTTATTCAATTTATTTTTAATTGTTGCACAACAGTTTAAGCAAATTCAAAACTGTTTGAAATTATTATACAACGGGCGTCGTTGCGCAACAGATTGACGTGTATGTGGATATTGCAAGAGGTTGTACAATAAACTCACATGATGCTTGATAGTTTTATTTTGCTGATGGAATTTCATATTTTTTATTATACCATAGGCATAGGGTATAGGTTAATAAAGATAAGGAATACGCCCTCTAGTGAAAAAAATGCCTTTCTCATAGGGGTACTGTTTTGATCAAGTGTTTACATATTAAAACCGTATTTAGTACTTACATTAATATTTCATAAAAATTGCTGAAAGCTGCATACTTAAGTAGTGAACATAATTTAAGGTTATGGAAATAGAAAGTTGAAAAAAGAAACTTCAATATCTCTGAACAGGTTATACAGTGATCAAAAAAAAATTTAAATATTTTTTTTGCATATCATCTAAATATATATAAAAAAGTCAAATGGCTTAAGACAATGTGTGAAATTTAATCTACTCGATAATCACTTGAAAATTTTCTGCTTTCTTTATGTAAAACAGTTTTTGCTTCTTTTGAACCCTACAGCCTACCTTTGGCAAATGAGTACTATCTGACGTTTTAAAAAAAACCGACGTCCGTTTGGCGTCGCGACACCTTCAAAGTTAAAAAAATAAAAAAGCTATCTCCGAAACTTTTTGGTATATCATCTAATCTAATGGAAACTTTATTACGATTTGAGCGCGTTATTACATTGTTTTAACTCCCTCTAAAATATGGAGTAAAAAATTAATTTGAATCGCCTACAGCTAAACTTTAACTGAGTTTTCACAACTGTGGTAGTGTGTATGAACAAAAAAAAGGCAAAACAAAGTGTTGTACAACACTAGTTTGTGTATGGGCTCCGTTAGTCTTATTTGAAATTGGTTACTACTTATTTGCAAACTCCAAGACTTACATATTTTATTTATAAATTTGTATTTTACTGCATCCGTCCCCTTTAATAAAAAATGTCCCAAAAAGGATGACCACGACTTATGATTCTTGCTTAATTAATAACTGTTTAAAAAATGGAGGTGTGGTCACCACATGACTTTCATTTTCTAATTTAAGATGAACAATAAGTTCTTAAAATGTTAAATTTTGAAAAAATGATAGGAACAAAATTTGTGTAAAATTTATTTTTACCCACTTTTGTATTCCTATGATTTTTTCATAAACTCAATAGATTTTGAAATATTTGCAAAAAACCTAAAAACCTCTCCAATAAACTACCACTTCCTATTTTTGGATTTTAGCCAAAAGTCACTGGGACTCCCAATTTTAGCCGTCTGGGCTGCAGAGAGGACACAGACAGACAGACACCACTTTGAAATCAACTTTTTCTGAATGAGGGAGGTCGAAAATGGATATTTCCGCAAAAATCTCGATTTTGTCGCGATTACTATACTTTAATTTACTTTGTAAATGAAAGTAAAAGGGACTCAGTTGTTAAGAGAGTACCTGTATAATATATACTACTTAAAGTTCATTTATTAACAACCATGAAGATACTTGATTTACTTAGAAAGGAATTGCTGGCATGAAATTTGAATCAACAATGAATGGTGATCTGAGCATTAAACCTAACAACTCCAGCTACTGTGCCATGACTCACTCCAACAATAAAATTAATCAAATAAACTTACAATGAATACTTAAGGGCATCATCTAGTTCCATTATAGCTGCTTGATTACCGCAGCGATAACAATAATTAGGAGCACTGAATATAGTAACAACATTACGGTCATGACACCAGTTGTAACCTTCCATAACAAGTTGATGTGCTCTTGATACCAAAGTAAGTCCATTTGAATGATTAAAGGTTTCTGAAATGTCTTGACCAAATGTGTAACCAGCACCACGAGGAGAGATACCCCATCCTCCACGGTCATCAGGATCTGACCATAAGAGATCACACATTGGACCTTCATGAGGCACCTATAATAAAAATCATATAATTGAGCTTTTCAAATATTTAAATCTAGCAACTGAGCAATTGAGTAAAAATAAAAGATATATACTGTCTATTGAATTTTAAAATAACTGTGCATAATGTGGCATAATGACTCTTAGAATTGAATAGACAATAATCTTATCTAAAACCAAAATTTTTATGTGATAAAAATTAAATTACAAACCTCTTGTAAACGATCCAAAGCACGAATATGATCTAAAGTATCAATGCTAGGACTTAATCCACCATGTAAACAGAAAATTTGTCCATCAACAAGAGCTGTAAGAGGCAGGTAATCGAATAGATCAGTGAAAAATTTCCAAACATTGGCATTGCCATATTTTCTTAAGCACTCATCATAAAACCCATATACTTGAGTAATTTGACGAGATTCGTGATTGCCTCGTAATATCGTAATTCTTTCCTTGTATCTTACTTTAAGCGCAACTAGAAGGGTGACTGTTTCAACTGAGTAATAACCACGATCAACGTAATCACCCATGAATAAATAATTTGTATCAGGACTACGTCCACCTATCCGGAATAGTTCCATTAAATCGTGAAACTGGCCATGAACATCTCCACATACTGTTACTGGACATTTTACTTCTTGTACATTTGATTCTTTTGATAAAATTTCTTTTGCCTACAGAAACAATTATAATTGATAAAAAATTAATTGAAACAAATAAATTTATAATAAAGGGTGTCCTTAAAATGTCATAACATCTTCAGGTAGTGTATTATTAACTTCAAATTTGATAATAAACCATATATAGCCAGCCATTGATTTCCTTATATGAGACCACTGGTAAAAAACAGGTTTTTTATATGGGGTGCAAGGGGTGATGGCAAGATACTCGCCAGCACAAACGAGGCTCTGTCGGTATATACCGGTATAATTAGTCGCCAATTGTTGGTCAACAGTTTCGGGTAAATTAACTGGCAAGTGTAAGGGCACCTTTTACCCTATGACTGAAAAATTGCGGAATAACTTATTAGAAGGTCAAAGGCATAAGAATGTGGAAGGCTAGCAAAAACCCCACCGCATTAAATAACCCAAAGGATTTCTCGCCGTGTTCAAAACTAAAATTTCTGGAGCTGTCCCCAACGACCCCCCGGTCGGATCTCTGTGGAGAACGGATATGAAGAAAGACAAAAAACAAAATATAAATATTGAAACTAAAATGGAAAAATTAAAAATTAGGAAAATGGGAATCAGCGAAATGCGTTGGCCTGGTGCAAAGCCTGTGACTTAAATTATAAAGCACCATCGCGAATATTACTCTGCTCACCCAATGAAGAGCATTCAAAAGGCGTCGGCATTATAATACATCAATCGGTGGAGAAAAATGTCATAATTTCAGACCAGTCTTAGAGAATTATGTTATAACAAATTAACGATAGTCCTGGTCAAATCAAAATCATACAGGTTTACGCCCAAACAACGGACTATGGAGGGAAA
>JARJDX010029497.1:0-10286 GCA_030264735.1 Gymnusa sp. GC000175 | reverse complement strand
TTCATAGTTATATTTGTAAATCCTCAAATTAAATTTACTCATAACCATGGATACTTTAAAAATACATCTCAAATTAGTAAATGAAAGTCGTGTGGTGACCACACCTCCATTTTTTTTAAAGATTTTGGTCGAATTTAAACGATTCTTATCAACCTTTTAATGATTTTGGTTAAAATCACGCCAAATTTATGCTATTTTCATCTGAATTAAGATGATTTTGGTTAAAATTAGATAATTTCGGTCAAATTTGAACGTTTTTCATTAAAATGTAGTTGATTTTGTGGGTAAAATTATGTATTATACCAAAACATTTAAAATTTGATGAAATTTGCTTAAATTTGATATAATTTTAAAAACAAATCATCAAAATTGACGAAAATAGTTCAAATTTGACCAAAATAATTAAAATTTAAATGAAAATTGTTACAATTAGAACTAAGATTAAGAAAGTTACCAAAAAAATAAAAATGGGAGTAAAAACAGAAAAAACTAAATATTTTATGTACCACTAAGACTAGACTTAATGTACCACTAGTGCTACATGTACCACAGTTTGAGAAACCCTGCTATAAAGTATATTTTTTACTAATTTTTAAAGCTTTAAAGAAGACTGACCAAAGTAATATATTTATTAGTGGAAAGAAAAATAAATTTAATATAATAAAACATAAACAATTACTAATTAGCCAATAAATAAAAATCGAATTAATTCACAATTTCCTAAAACTTCATAATTTATGTTACAAAAAAAAATTTTACCCAAGCTTTACCTACTGCACATATTTTACATAAACATGTTAATTACTTATAAAATTTTGCAATAAATTATCTCATGAAAAATATTTATTTTATTAATTCTCTTCACATTCAAAATATTTTTAAAGTAATTTATCTGCCTTCAAATCTATAAATCCTCCATATGAATAAATCTTCGATTGCATTCGTCTGGCTTTTTACTTTTCAGACTATCTACTCCAAATAAATTTAATAATCTTTTAATATCAGTCTGCAATTACGATTATCATAATTATACTTATTTTTTATGATGATAGCCTACCCAGAAATGATTTTATTTTGGACCATAAAAAAATTACTAAACTTTTTTTTATTTTTACATAAAAGATTTTTTAATCTTTAAAATTTCAATTCTTGGTAATATCTATTATCTATTTGTTTATATATGTATTATTTGTGTCGACTTTAATTGGCAACAAGTAATATTGCCAGGATTGTCAGTGTGTCTACTTCTTTGTTGTCTCTGCTGTCTATAAGTAATTTCAGAATGTTTCTCTTTGTCTCCAAATTACTACATAGATGAGCACTCCGTCTCCCACACCTCAATTAAGCTTAACAATGTTAGTCTAGCTTTTTACAATTTTGTGTTTTCTGTTTTATCCTTTACTGCTTTTACATGGGGTAAATAAAAATCATCCTTTTCAATAATAAGAGATTATCTTAATATAACATGCACAATATTTTTGCAATCTTTTAGCTTGGTTTTATGAAATCGTGCATGGCTGAGTAGAAAATATATTGTTTTCCATTTCAATGGGTTATTATCCTTACAATATGTCAACAATTTTTGAGTGATAAGAGGTTTTGCTGATTATTTCGTAGTAAATTTAAAGGAAGCCTCAAATCTGCAAAATCAGTTTCGACTGTTTTGATGTTAACAAAGCATAGCGGCGGTGTGTATTTGAGACAGTAGCAGTTTATTAGGAATAAGGTATAATATCCAAAGATAATCGAGTAATATTAGCTGCATTATTATATTCCAAATGGAAATTCTTAATTAGCGTAAATTAGATCTCGGTTATAAATCAAGTTACATTAACGACGATTTGTGGGTGTATCAAAGCAAGTTCTGTTTATATAAATGGCATATGTAAAAGTTGAGTACATAGAATAATTTAAACGGATTAATTACTATAGTTAATCAATGAAGTAAAGTTACATTGGTGGACTTTGTATGTGTGACATGTACTGTGTGTATGTATAATGGGTTACGTGTGTGTACAGGGAGAGTACGGGGGGAAGTTATGGGGAGATATGGCCCCCTGGGTTAGTGAGGGATGTGCGTGCACCTGCCTCGTGCCACCCCGATCGATAGCATGAACTGGCCTGTTCTAGTTCACCCCTAAACTATATACCAATGCCCACTAGATATGTCCAACAATACCCCCTCAACCCTCCCAACTGGATTCACAAAGCGTCACACCTCAAACTCGAATATGAAAAACGCAAAATACATGAAATTGTTGTAAAATACAAAGGAGCTGACCTTTCAAGAATTCTATATTAAAAAAACTGGTACTATGCAACTTAAACTGCATATTTAAGCAATTATTCAATTGAATAATTAAATATTCTGCGTAATTAGATTCGTCGAGTATACAATGCCATATGTAAATTCTTGTAGGATTTAATATCATCATTGGTGGCAGTGAATTATACGCTTTGAATTATTATATACATTGCATTTTATGCATCATTTCGTCTAATTTGAAAACATTTACATTGTTTGTAGACGCCAGAGAATTAATTGAGGGTGCCCCTATGGGTGTGCGAAGGCTTAGGGGGGGACGGACTCCCATAGTGTTCATCAGACCGCAATACCTATCGCCCTCATATGCTTCTGCTCCCAATTTATATACCGAAGGGGAATTGGGGAATACAAATTACTAATCGAATATGTCAATGCTTTACATCTAAATTTATGAGATGACGTTACACGCTTATCGAAAAAAAAATATGTCCACAACGTCATTATTATGTTATGAATTATTAATTGTGTTATGTCTCGGCTTAGTTAAAGGCGCACAAAAATTATTACTTCCAAGATTTTATAATATGACAATTTATTTATGAATTAATTTACATAAAAGGTTAAACGTTCTGTCATTAAACTTGCAAATTAAATATTTTATAATTATTTACTACCTTATGAATCACAGTTTTGTTAATTGCTCTTGAAAAAAAGTGTTTTGGAATAATCTGATGATTTTAATATCGTTAAACTTCACTAATTTATGTGTTCTATTTAGTTTTGAATTACCAATTCTTCAACCTTGATTAGTACCGTATTATGAACAAAAAAGTAAAAATATTTACTTTATAAAGCTCTAACATGGTTATCTGTAAATATTAAGCATAAAAAGGACTATAATTAATGAATAGTTAGTAGTTTTTAAGCTTTATGAAGTTTAAAATAATTAAAAATTTTTTCACACCGTTAATAAATACTATACCAACCCAACGATGTCATAGTAAATTTGTCCACATGCCATGCCGCCTATACTTTCGCCTTAATCTGTGGTGTTCCTCACCAAAAGATATTTTTACATATTTTTTATTTTAAGTGAAACCATATACTATGGTTTTTTAATTTGCGTTTGTTTTTTTGATTACCTTCATATGTTAGATTTTCGGCAAATAAACAAGAAATTAAAAAAAAACATTTATTTCTTTATTGCAACTTAATAAAATGGTTTTTCTTCTTGTCGATTTTAAATACACTAATTTTATCTTCTTCTTCATCTTTAAATAAATTTTTAGCCTGTGATTCTTTACGTATGTGTACTGATGCTCTTTCAAATGATGAGATCCAATTTTCTCGCCGTTTCTTCTTAGAATATCCTGTAATGCGTTTTCCTGTTCGTCTCAGATCACTCAGCCATTCTGATTAGATTGTGCCTTTCTGCTCTTTCGACATGGCTGTTCCATTCCTGTTTACGATGTTTTGTGAATTTTGCTATTTCGGATATCTTGTATTTTTGCCTCACATGTTCATTACGCACGTCTTGTTTTTCCGATGATTACTTTTAAAGTGCACATTTCGGCTGTACTGAAAAGTTTTTTAGGATCGTTTTCAGTCCCTGTTTGGTCTTAAGAAACTATTATGTTATATATCCATAGATAAGTATTTGTTTCTTCATATTCCGACATCCTTACCTTACCTTACAATCCTTACATGGTGATGTGATTTCTATTTAAATATTTTATCGCTTGGGTGTTTGAAGACCATTACTTGTTCAATCACTTTTTCCTATACTTTACATCTTACTGGCTCTCCAGATATTGTCAAAGATTTGATTCATTTTGTTGATATAATCACATTCTAGTTTTTTTGCCAATGTAAGGAATCGGTGTATTGTAGTCTGCGATTAATATCGCATAGTCATCAAGGCACACAATGTTTATATTTTTACTCCCTATTTGAAAACCCGGTAGAAATTTCACTTTCTATATTTTATACATAACCAAAATGAAAAGCACAAGTCACCTATCCTAGTTTCTATATCTTGAGTTTGCGCTCTTTACTTTTATATGCGAAGTAAAAGAAAGTGTAGAAAAAGGGCTTTTCGAAGTAATGTCTGTCTGTGCTTATGTCTGTCTGTCTGTCTGTGTGACCGTGTCCTCTCTACAGCCCAGGCGACTAAACTGATCTGCCTGGAAATTCAAATTTAAGTTTTTAATAAAAGTTTGGAGATCCTAATGAATTTCTGCTTAAATACACTAACCGGAAGTGGCAGTTTATTGGTTAGGTTTTCGGTTTTTTGAAAATATTTCAAAAATTATCAAGTTTATGAAAAAAAAAACATAAGAGTTCAAAAGTGTTTGGAAATACCTATACAACAAATTTTGTTCTTATCATTTTTTCAAAGTTTAACATTTTAAGAACTCCATCTTGTTCGTTGCTAAGGAACTTTTTATTGAATTTATTCCAATCAAGTAGAAGAGACACACTGTCATTATAATCAGCTGACAATTAATGTAATAGGTTATATATCGTTCAAAAGTGACGGAGTTATTGCCAACACACATTACACAACAAAATATAGTTGCAAAGACATATTGTCAACCTAATTGGCTGATTATTAATGAAATATAGTTTCTATTAAAAGGAACAGGTA
Source organism: Gymnusa sp. GC000175 (assembly GCA_030264735.1). Taxonomy (NCBI): domain Eukaryota; kingdom Metazoa; phylum Arthropoda; class Insecta; order Coleoptera; family Staphylinidae; genus Gymnusa; species Gymnusa sp. GC000175. Next base: position 5,373 of record JARJDX010029497.1, on the reverse strand, counting down.
TGTTTTAAATTCGTAAATGAAAGTCGAGCGGTGATCACGCCACCAAATTTTTTTACTTTTGTTCTCGTTTTTTTCATTCTCGTTTTTTCATTCATTTTTATATATTTTATTAGTTTTAGTGTTTTGGTGTCACCTCTGGAACCTGTACTATTTTTAGTACGTCGCATAGTTATTCCCGAGAAAATGCATTCGTAAGGTCCACAAAACCATAAAGGCCTGTTTGCAAAATTCGATTGCCTTCCGAGTCACTTGTCGAACTATAAATATATCGTCTGTTTATGAATGTTTCCTAAGAGACCCTTGTTGCTCCTTTCTGATTTCAATTTTATGGTACAAGTTAGTCAGCAGTTTAAGTGTCGAATTCAATAGGCAATAGGGTGATTCGTGATGCCTCTATAGTTTTCTGTTTTTTTTTTGTATGGCTTTCTTAAAAAGGTGTATTGTTATTCTGTTTTTCCATTCTTTCATCGTCCGGTGTAAATATGATTTTGAACTGTTTATTAAGTTCAGTTGTTAAGGCACTTGCACTGTTTTGAGAAGTTCGTTCTTAACCTCATCACAGCTCCGTGCTTTTCTATTCTTCAAGAAAGCAATTTTCGTCTCTACCTCTTCTCGATCTGCAGCTATGTTTTTATGCCCCTTTTTTTTCTATCGTATCCTGGTAGTTACACGTATTTTCTTTGAATGGACGTTTGAAATATTTTTTTTTACATTCTATGGTGAATGCTTCCTTCTATTTTTTCTTTATCTCTCGTATTCTTTTGTTCTATAGGTCTCTCTCGTAAGTATTTGCCTCTATCCCTTATGGTTTTTAAGTTTTGGTACAACACATATGTTTACTTCTTCCTTAGTGCCACCTATTTCATTTCTTTTGTGAACCATCATTTGCCACTCCCTGTAGTAGTCACTGTTACCTGTCTTTTACCGACTGCGTTATTATTTTCATTTGTGGGGTTTTTCGCTATTTTTTTGCTTTGCTTGTCGACTTTTGATGTATTTATTATTCTTTCTGTATGCTTCTTCGATATTACTTTACACACTACCGTATTATGGTCACTTCCATTATTATCACAATTTAGGGTTCGTACATACAGAATTTGCGCAGGTATAAATTTTCGAAGGTAGGAAGCTCACCTGATCTACCAACACTTCCCTTTTGCCGGACTTTGGACCAGTCAGATTATCCACCTAACAACACCCAACAGCATTATAATAATATTAATATCGAAAAATTAAAAGTAAATGAATTTATTACTAAATTAATTGATTATTATTTTCACAGTAAAATATATTTCAAATATTAAACTTAATTTGACGGCATAGCTGGTTGCTTATGAATTGTAGTTGACACTTTTTTTATATTATTTTTAGTAAATATTTTACATAATACAATGAACATCAATAAAGACTAGTTTTGAAACCTGGGCACCCGGATTTTAATTTTGATCCAAATTTTTGCAAAAAATATTTTTCTTAATGTAACTTTACTTTATATATTTAAGTATTAGTTATAATGATAATAATTTATTGGAGTAATCTAATATAAATAAAAATATTAACAAAAGCTTTATTAAAAATCATAACTCACATTACCATAAGTGGCTACAAGAAATAATTCCTGTAATTATTATTAATTTATTTCTTGTTTCTACCTAGATATGATATAGAGATAATATTTTTATAATAATTAAATAATAACGATCTTAACGCCTATAAGTGAAAATGGGTTTTAAAAGGTCACATAAATGTTAAATAATTCTTGATTAACAAAAATATTTATGGCAAGCATTTATATCCTACAGTAATTAATATGGAACTTGAACTGCATGAAGCTTTGTTTATTTTTATTCATTCCCTCAATTTGTTACTGAGAATAAATTTGATGAAACTAAGGTAAATTTCTTAAGTGGTATGCCTTGACCCCCATTATCATATTGGATTTAAACCTGGTAAACTAACATAATAATACAAATTTGTGTACTGAACACCCTTTCTTCATACCATTTTTCTTCTTTAAAATATACAGAATAACCTGAAATTGTATATTTCGAGTTTTACAATCTTCAGTCCCAATCTTAAATTTTAAAAAGTTCAAATTAAACTCAAAAATTATTTATAAACAAGCAGAATATGTCATAAATTTTCTTCTTTTCATGTTTAAGTCGCGTAGTTTTATTTGTTGTTGCCTGACATAATAAATTCACTCTCTTAAAAGAGGCCAAATAAATTTGTGAAATAGCATCTTCGTAAATTTAACAACTTACTCATTCATGACGAGAATAAATAAAATTACGAGACATAAACTCCAAAGTAAAAAAATAACCATCGATTTAAGTCCAAACTAAACAAAATCAAAATCCCAAAAAATGCAAAATTTTTCGTCATTTATATCTCTAGTAAACTCAATTTCTATATACAATGTATGAATATTAATTCTTATTTATTTACCAATTGCGTTACCCAGTTACAATTTTTTCTAGGTTATTCATCTATAGCAATTATACCAAGTCTTCATAAATGCTTAATATCCAAGTGACCGCGCGGATAGGCAATCTGAGCGACATTTGATATATCAATGGAAATTTTACATTAAAAAACCCAATGTCGTTCGGGTTACCTACTTACGCGGTTACATGGTTATTAACCACTTATGGTATTCTCCTGGCATGGCACAATTTGATATAAAAATATTCACCCGTTGCACCCGCGTGTAATAAATTGCCTATATTTTGTATTTTGCCACGGCCTTACAAATTACATTACATATTTATAGTCAGGTTTTTATGATGCCACTCCTGGCGCATAGCCTTTTCTCTGCCTCTAGTGCTGGCAACTTACATTACAGGTGGATCTACAGTTTTGTGTGGATTCCGAACGACTGGAGTTATGATTACTCATCTAATTCCGGACCAGAGAAAGTTTTTAGCCATAAAATCCCACGCTGGCAAGGCGGGTTGGGGCAGTGTTGGACATTTAAATAATTATTTTTCATGCTGTGAGGTGCGAATCCACAATCTTGCACTCAGCAGCCGGATTTTATACGAGTGGTAAATTCTAATCGACATAAACGATTTAATTGCAAATCAACCAAAATTTCACAATAATACATAACCTAGTAAAGTTTTTAATAAAATATAACCTTTTTTAATACAGCACGTAATGACTAGATTCTAATTACTGTAACCACCGTCACAAGGGATTGAGTCCATTCCTAGAAATTTTGCCGCATGCAGTGTTTTAACTGCAATTGGGTTTTATAACGTGCAGATGGATTAAATACCTACCACACATGGTTTAAAGTCTTACCGCGTATCCGGGAACCTGAATTACTCAAAAGATTTAAAATTAAAAGCGATAGGGCGAATCCACACAATGCCCTATAAAACACGAGAAAATTATATATTTAACAAAGTTTGTATTGTAAAATTTACAAAGATATTCGGGCCTGGAGAAAGTAGACATATTTATTTCCAATAATCAATTGTTTAGAATGAAGCAAGTTTGTGTAGTTGGTCTAAACTTTAAACCAAGAGAAGTTCGCATTGGCTGAAAAAATAAAATAAAACTCTTATACAAAGATAAATATGATTTAACATAATTATTAGGCTTTATAACTTTGTTAATTGATACTAGCTGTAATAGTTATTATTTGTTAATTTTATTTGGAGTTTAAAAGGCGGTAAATTTGCGTAAGTAAGTAATCAATTTGCTGGAAGCTGCATGAGTAACCTCCTTTTTTGATCAAAATGAAACCATACATATCATATTTGGTATAGTTTTAGTCTTTACTTGATTTGTATTCAGATGCATACAAATAAACGCATATTATTATTTTTGCTGGACCCTGTATATTTTAATTATTTTTGTAATGTCAATATTATTAAAGGTATAAGGGTACAGTTTGACAAACTGTTAATATTCAAAATATTAATGGGTTGGTTTGATAAAAATATTTTTAGCAGTAACAATAATAATAATCACTTGTCGAATGGTCATTACTGACAATACCTAGTGTTTATAATTAACTGCAAAACTAATTTTGAAAATAATTTGGGGCGAATAAACGAATTTGGTTCAAAATTTAAACATGTAAACTTTTACGGCTTGAATCGTTGTAAATTTTCTTACTTTTAGGTTGAAGTCACGTTGATTTTTTAATTTTTGGTGATGTTTCACTTGTCATTGCAGGGAGCCATTTACATTCGTACAATATGTTGCTTCTTAAAAGTCACTAATTTGCTTATAAACTATTTTCTTTGGATTATTCAATAGTGGCGTACATTTGTTGGTTATTCCCAACGTTTCGATCCTCATTGCAGGGAGCAATTTACATTACATGTGGACTGTAGATCTTTAAAAGTCCAGGGTTCGGTTCTATAAAGCAAAGTTAATTAAATATATAAACAAATTGACATGTGACATTATTATGTTGTTGTTATCAACAATGTACATGCCAATTTAATTACACCGTTATCTAATTACGCTTTATAGAATCGGGAATAAAATTTTATCGTTTATGTCACATTTCAGGTTTCAGAATTGCAGGATAGCACTGATCTGATTATTTAATTTTACATTCGCAGTTTTAGGAGTTCACCACCTTCTCACTACTCTAATAATTTTCTTTTTGCTCGGATAATTCAATAGTTTTTTTTGTAATCAAGGCGTCCTAAACGCAAATAAGCAAATCTTGTGATAATTTTTTCTATGATCACAACGCCACATAAAATGAAAAAAAGTCTTTTATAAAGTAAAATTTTTTCCGCCTAATCCGAACCTGCAATTAAAGTTGGGGCACCTATTTGGATCGAAATAAATACATATTCAAACCTTAAATCCTATTTTGTATTGCAGATATGGATTCTGCGGGTAAAAATACATAACTTTTATTTAATACACTTTTATAGTAATCGTAGGAAAAAATTATCACAAGATTTATTTTATCTACGATTTACAGCGCCACCTACAATGATTGCAAAAAATTTGTTATAAGTAAAAATACTTCGTTTAATCTGACTGCTAAAAATGGGGGTTTCTATTTTAAAGTTGACCCCCACTTTATCCCCAGGGGGAAGATAATTTAATTATTTTTACCGATCATAACTTAATTTTATAAATATTATAGAGCGAAATAATTCTTAATTTGCTTCAAATTTTAAATTAAACATTTGATAAAATAATCAGGGAACAGCCCAGCTCAGTGTTTTTGTTTAAAAGATCTTAGGTTCAATCCACGGTCACTGGTTTGGCATTTGTAACGGGGTCACGACAATTCGTCTACAGACTTTTCGTCAACGACATTTGGTCTACAGACATTTGGTCTACCGACATTTGGTGTACTGCGACATTTGGTATACCGACATTTGGTCTACA
>JARJDX010029481.1:0-16614 GCA_030264735.1 Gymnusa sp. GC000175 | reverse complement strand
CAATAAAAAATATCATAAAATAAATTGTTGCTATCACAATTTGCTTCTTCTTTTTTAAATAGGATTATTGATCGTATTCTGTCGATGATGCCTATTTTCTCGGTGATCTACTAGGAGGTCTCGTTGTTATCGGAATATTGTCTTTAAAAAAAACTTCACCCAATATAAAATACTATAAAATAAGTTATTGCTATTCCAATTTGCTCATTCCTACTCTTCTTTGACCAGGATCTTTGATCGTTTTCTGTTGATGATTCTTGGTGATCTACTAGGATGTCTCGTTGATATTGGAATATTGTCTTTATAAAAAACTTCACACAATAAAAAATATTATAAAATAAGTTGTTGCTATTACAATTTGCTTCTTCTTTTTCTTTGACTAAGACCTTTGATTGTATTCTGTCGATGATGCCTGTCTTCTTGATGATCTACTAGGAGTTCTCGTTGATATTAAAATGATGTCTTTAAAAAAACTTTACCCAATAAAAAATACTATAAAATAAGTTGTTGCTATCACAATTGGCTTCTTTTTCTTCTTTGACTAGGATCCTTGATCGTATTCTGTCGTTGATGCCTATCTTCTCAGTAGTTTACCAGGAGGTCTCGTTGCTACCGGGATGTTGTCTTTAAAAAAAACTTTACCCAATAAAAAATACTATAAAATAAGTTGTTGTTATCACAATTTGCTTCTTCCTCTTCTTTGACTAGGATCTTTGATTGTATTCTATCGATGATGCCTATCTTCTCGGTGTTCTACTAGGATGTCTCGTTGCTATCAGGATATTGTCTTTAAAAAAAACTTTACCCAATAAAAAATACTATAAAATAAGTTGTTGTTATCACAATTTGCTTCTTCTTCTTATTTGACTAGGATCTTTGATCGTATTCTGTTGATGATGCCTATGTTCTAGGTAATATACTAGGAGGTCTCGTTGTTATCGTTGTTGTCGTCTTTAAAAAAAACTTCACCCAATAAAAAATGCTATAAAATAAGTTGTTGCTATCACAATTTGCTTCTTCTTTTTCTTTGACTAGAATCATTAATCGTATTATGTTGATGATGCCTATCTTCTCGGTGGTCTACTAGGAGGTGTCGTTGCTATCGGAATGTTGTCTTTAAAAAAAAACTTCACCCAATAAAAAATATTATAAAATAAGTTGTTGCTATTACAATTTGCTTTTTCTTTTTCTTTGACTAAGACCTTTGATCGTATTCTGTCGATGATGCCTGTCTTCTTGATGATCTACTTGGAGGTCTCGTTGATATTAAAATGTTGTCTTTAAAAAAACTTCACCCAATAAAAAATACTATAAAATAAGTTGTTGCTATCACAATTGACTTCTTTCTCTTCTTTGACTAGGAACCTTGATCGTATTCTGTCGTTGATGCCTATCTTCTCAGTGGTTTACCAGGAGGTCTCGTTGCTACCGGGATGTTGTCTTTAAAAAAAACTTTACCCAATAAAAAATACTATAAAATAAGTTGTTGTTATCACAATTTGTTTCTTCGTCTTCTTTGACTAGGATCTTTGATCGTATTCTGTCCATGATGCCTATCTTCTTGGTGGTATACTAGAAGGTCTCGTTGTTATCGGGATGTTGTCTTTACCTATTTTTGTTAGACCCCGTCGCGTATGGTATAATTGACTGCCTTGTATATCCTGGTTTTGGCCTGGTTGCTCAAGTGTTTGTTTCTGCATATTATGTGTATCGCTTCGTACTTAGCCAGGAGTACTACGACATCGGCCTGGCATACGATATTAATGTTATTCCTCCATACTTCATAAGGTTTAATTTAATTTATTATGATGGTAAACAAAAACGGAATCACCTCGACGGATGCCATTCAAGATGTTGATTGGTTATGTAAGCCTGTTTTTGTTTTTACTTTGCTGGTTCTGCCATCATTTAGAAATTCAGATCTTTGATTATGAATATTATCTATTTCTTATATTTCTCTCATTGATTTCCATTAATTTCTAGCACATCCCACCTACGCACCTTATTAAACGCGGCTTTTAAGTATACGTAAGCCATGGTTTCGGAATTTCAATAGAATTTTTTATGGGTAGACGAACGTTTAATATTGCATCGTTAGTTCGAAATTCTTGCTGTTCTTCTGCGATTTTAGCTTGTACTCGTCTGGTACTTTGTGTTGTTGTAGTATAGTGTAGAAGACGTATTGTAGCATGTTAATATTTCATCGCCGCCATACTTAAGCATAACATTGTGGATTTTGTCTAGTCCGGCTGACTTTTGGTTTTTAAATATCTTTATAGCTCCCATTACTTCGGTCTTATTAATCACTACTTGTTGGTTGTTGGTGGTTTGGGCGTTGATATGCATTTTCTTTGTCATTTTATTATGGTGGCTGGTAATATGTGTTCTCCAATGTTTTTGATGACCATGATTTCGCTGGTTTCTTTCCTTTGTGAGCGGAGAAGTCGCCAAATAATTTTCTGAGCTCAAAGTGTTTAGTTTACCTTTCCCATTAGTTATTTTCAATTATTCCAATTTTTGTGTTCGCATCGTTTGTTATTTTGTGTTCCTGTGCTACACTTGTTTTGGATTTTTGAACTGCAGCTTTCTTTATTTGTGCTAGATTTTTCCTTTTTCGTTTGTGGCAGGTTTTGTTAATTCTAGTTTTCCTCATTTACACTGCTTCTTCGGCTGCTTTTAGTATGCAATTTTTAATTGAATTCCATAACTCGTTAGTAGTGTTGTGATTGTACGCATAAATACCTTTAAGATCATCATTAAGCCTTTTAGTATATAGATAGTTTAAGCTTTCTCCATTGAGACTTTCCATATTAAATTTACCAGTGTAGTGACTCGTTTTTTTATGGGGTTGATGAAGATTTTGAGTTTACGCAGCAGTAGATTATGGTCTGATCTGATATTTGACGATGTTAGTGATCATAAATCTAGGATTTGCCGGGTATAAATGTTTCTGTTTGTTTTGGCATAATCCATTATAGATTTTTGTTGTCTTGAATTTGACTATGTTAGTTTTGTGTTCGATGAAGGTATTGTTAATTTTTAGTAGGCACAGAAGTGTATAAGTTCTTCTCCACTTACAATAATATTTGGCTTATTGTGCCTCTGCATTATACCTTGGATTTGTGTGTAACCAATTCTGGCATTTGAGTCTCACAGTATTGTGGCAGTCTGTTACAAGTTTTTGCTGCCATCACAATCCTTCTCCATTCGTTCCTGTGTTCCGTAAATCTTTGCCAATTGTTGACTTCCAGCTTTCTTTTACATCATCCCTCCATCTTAGCCTTGGGCGTCTTACAGGTCTTCTTCCCTCAGGTCTGTTGTCTTCCCTCAGGTCTGACATATAAAATTAGTTTTATTTTATTAACTCATTAAAATATTTAGGAATTATATAAGAAAACTTCCTCTTACGGTTTTTTGATTTTACTCAAAAACACTAAAGTACCAGTTCCTACAGTTAAAATCTAGATATTAGTTTTTATGTTGTTTGTATTATTTATTAACCCTGTAGAGAGAACACAAAAAAATGATTTATGACACACCCCAGACATCATACCTAAAATGATTAATTCTTGTTCAGAAGACATCAAAACATGTACATCTCATAAAATCTCTTTTGTTTTACAAACATACTTAAACAAAGTCTACTGCTTATCATTGCCCATTGTATGCTACTACCTTCCGCCATAATAATTGTATTATCAGCATATATTGCAGTTGTAGTTTTTCAAACACTAGCCTATGGCTTGTAAATGAAAAACAGAACATGTCCTATAACACTTCCTAGCGGTATTACCACTGATATGGGTTTAAGTTCAGAGCCTTCTGTTCTCTTCTTAGATTCTAAAGTTCCTTCCATAGGTATATAATTAAAAAAATATATATTTGCTACCATAGAAGGTAGGTTAGTTTAAATTCCAGCTCGTGGTGCTGGATTTTATCAAGAAATGTCATCAGGTACAGCGGAGCAAAATTTTTTACCTCCGAATGTTGTCTTTTAATATATATTTACTTTTAGTTCTGTGATATGTGTTAAATTTTAATGGTTATTTGTAGTAACATTTCTTAAATAAGCATTAAGATCAAAACGTTATTAAAATAAATTAAATTAATCTTTTTTATAACACAATTTTGAACATGTACAGCAATATACCGTTTTGTTAATTTACATAAGAAACATCTATTTGTGAATGAAAAGAGCACTGAAAGATTTCTGGACGACTGCCAGGCATGGGACGTTGCAAACAAATTAGCTGAAAGGTGTTCAATTGTAACATATTAAATTCTGCAAAGGTAGGACAAACATAAACACCCATTCAGCTGTTGAATAAGATATATTTTTGGAAGAAAAAAATCGTTGTAGTCTGCCAAAAATAATACCGTAATAAATTAAATTTATAAAATTTTCTTTGAGGATTATAAATGAAGGAGTACGAATCGTCCAATTTCTTTCTACGCCTGACTTGATAAATTTATTGCATTGCACTTTCCAACTCTAAACGCAAATGGCGGTGAGGGAAATTTGATTAAACCTGAAATGTACCAATTAGGAAGAATTTTATATTCTGATGAAATATTACTTGGACACCAATATTACTTTGCAATAAAAAAATTTAAATCGTAATTTAATTGAAGTCTTTAAAATTTAAGTACACTTAGTGCATACTTCAACTTTTGGGTAAAGTACGTAGGCTTCGTCCCGCGATGCGATATATGCACTGCACAATAACCGCTGCACTGGATTATATTACACTTTTCCCTATTAACTACGCACTTCTCTCCGGCAGCGCCTCAGATATTTGGCGTGAGTCCGAAACGTCTGTTTCCTCAGGTCCACTGACAGTTTTTTCAACTTTTACGCTGCTTTTTATTTTTCTTCTGCAAAGTTGCCAAAAGCAAAAATGGTAATTTTTTTATAGTCACCCATGCCAAACACTTTTCAGGACACCAACACACTAACAGCAGTAAAGAGAACTGACTCAACTGAAGAAAAAACTGGAGAAACCAGATGAAAAACTAATCTGTGGCTTCACACTTCATTTAATCGTTTAGTTTATTCTTTCGATCAGATTTTAGAAGACTGATGGTATATGGGACCTTCAACAGCAATGACTCTAATTTTATTGTAGACATTCGTTTATTTAAAAGACTTTAATTACGTGTTTTGCAAAAGCGTCGGCTTTATCCTAATCACATCCGTTTTAGGTTGTGGTCTTTTTAAATTTTTATTCACACTCCAAAGTGAATGATTGATAAGTTTTCTGCCTTTCCTCGGTATTCAGTAAATTCCTCGAATAGTGCGTTGCTTGAAATAAAAGTTCCCCTACTGTAGGAGGAAGGAGAAGCAGTAAGTTGGTTCGAGGATTTTATTTTCAGCCCTTTTGTTTGCTGTTTTGTGTCGTTACAATGATTGGATACACCTGTTGCTATATTTAGCAACAAAAAACGTCTTACAAACTAATCATACACAGGTTGCAATTTAATGTTGATGTGAATATAAACAATCAATAAATTATTATAAAATCCAACCCACCTTTATTTAGGATCAACCAGCTCCGCTCTCTGCTAAATTATACAGTAAAGCCCGTGGAAACAAAGAGTCGTTTTCCGTAGTCACACATGTGCTATCACCTAATCTTATCAGGACCGCGAAGGAATTTATAGGCAAGGCTTTGAGAGACAAAAATTATTCATAAAATTTTATACCCCCAACACTACCCATCGAGTTGTAGAACAATCGCGAGCATACGGAGTATGAATGAATGTCTACGATGGCGTACCACAAAGCGCGGGAAAATTATGTATCGTTACGCTACATTTAATTGCTCGAATTTGGTTATTTGGAGCATGTTAATTAGTTTTCGCGTAATTTTATTCAGGATAGTTGATCACTCGGATTCTATTTTAGCTGATGTATCAAAAATTTTATAATCTGGGCTTTTTAGTACTTATTTCATATTTGAAGAAGTATAGCTCTTACCTGTAAAGTTTTATTTGATGAAAAAAGCATCCATTTGTTTTAACTTGTGCCTCTGATTTAAAATAATTAAAAGTCGGTCTCGTGTAAATACAGTAGACAAATATATCAACAACTACAATATAACAATGACTACAACCATAAAAAAAATTTAAATCGCTCATATTCACATATTTTATAAAGCGTTTTTCAATTTAGGTTATGGTTTTCTAAAAATTTGTGAAAATTTCATGATTTTTGCCATTTTGAAACGCACTTCAACGCCGATTTTGAACTCATAATAAGCCAGAAAAATATCCTGCTATGGTCATTTTGTAGCCAAAATAATTGTCTACCACTTTATTTAATGCATTTTGATATCGGTAAACTGCTTCAGGAGATACGTGCAAAAAACTGAAAATTTTTCCATACATTTGGTCAGAAAAAAAATTTCGAATATTTAAAATTATCTAATCGCTCATATTCACATATGTTATAGAGAAAAGCAAGCAGATCACGATGCAATAAACCATTTTTAATTTAAGTCATGGTTTTCTACAAATTCGTGTTCAAAATTTGAAAATTTCATGATTTTTGCCAATTTAAAAACGCACTTCATCGCCGAGTTTGAACTCAATATAAACCAGAAAAGTATCCTGCTAGGATCATTTTATAGCCAAGATAATTGTCTACAAGCTCATTTCACGCATGTTGAAATCGGTAAACTGCTTCAGGAGACACGTGCAAAAAACTGAAAATTTTTCCATACATTTGGTCAGAAAAAAAAATTCGAATATTTAAAATTTTCTAATCGCTCATATTCACATTATGTTATAAAGAAAAGCAAGCAGATCACGATGCAATAAACCATTTTTTAATTTAAGTCATGGTTTTCTACAAATTTGTGTTTAAAATTTGAAAATTTCATGATTTTTGCCAATTTGAAAACGCCCTTCAACGCCGATTGTTAACTTATTATAAGCCAGAAAAATATCTTGCTAGGGTCATTTTGTAGCCAAAACAATTAATTGTCTACAACCTCCTTTAAGGCATTTTAAAATCGGTCATCTGGTTTATGAGATACGTGCAAAAAAAACTAGAAAAATTTTCATACATTTAATCGGGAAAAAAATTTCGAATTTTTAAAATTTTCAAATTGCCTATTTTCACATATTTTATAAAGAAAGGTATGCAGATCACGATGGAAAAACCCGTTTTTCAAGTAAGGTCATGGATTTTTTAAAAATTCGTGTTCAAAGTTAAAAACTTCATGGTTTTTGCAATTTTTAAAACACACTTCATCGCCAATTCTGAACTTATTATAAGCCGGGAAAATATCCTGCTAGAATAACTTCGTAGCTAAACCAATTGTCTACAACCTTCTTTAAAGCATTTTAAAATCGATCAACTGATTTAGGAGATACGTGCAAAAAACTAGAAAATTTTTTATACATTTGGTCAGAAAAAAAATTTCGAATTTTTAAAATTTTTACATATTTTATAAATAAAGGTATGCAGAGCACGATGCAATAACTTGTTTTTCAAGTAAGCCAGAAAAGCCAGAAAAATATCCTGTCAGGGTCATATTGTTGCTATGCCAATTGCCTAACACCTTCATTACCGCATTTTAAAATCGGTCAACTGGTTTAGGAGATACGTGCAAAAAAATTAGAAAATCCTCCATACATTTGGTCCCAAATAAAATATAAATTTCTTAGCTTTTTAGGATTTTTTGAGTAGCTTGTTACGATAACAGGTAAATGATTCTATCTACGGAGAGGTCGAGGCCTAAAAAATGAACATATTGATAAAAAAGAGTATTTTACTGTAGGATTCCTTAGCTTTTCAATAATTTGTGAGTAAGTTGACACGATAATAGGTGAATGATTTTATCTATGGAGAAATATTCGGCCTAAAAAAAATCACGTTCACAAAAACAAAAATAATTAAAGAAACAGTTAATCGAAGAAGTTTAGATTTTTTCATTTAAATTATGAGTTTTCAACTAAAAAAACACCAATTATGTGTCATATTTGCTTAAATCATTACTATGATAGTTTTTTTTTTTTTGGCCAAAATAAAAGTGATTTATAAAATGTATAAATTCAACAAATAAATATAAAAAACTTTTCCGGATAATACTAAACTTTCGTTTTTAAATTAAGTAAATGTTTCCTTTTAAAGAAACTTTTAAATATCATAATTTTATTCGTTTACATTGCTGGATTTTCTCTTAAAGCTTACATTTAAAATTCATGTTATTTTTCCTACGTAACATTTAGGTAAATAAATCAAAATAATAAATTATATTATTGCGCATGTATTATTTCATTTGTATCATTAATCTTTTTCAACCATTTTAACATAGATATAACGTGATGAGTTTTATGTTACTTATGAAATATTATCTAACCCAAAACGTGAACACAAATGTGTACTTATTAAATATTTAAATATAAATGGTTCTTGCAAGATCAATATTATCGTCAAACCACCAATTTTGTAAGTAATCTCTAAGCATTTGGATTTTATTAATATTTCAGAACGCCTCGCTAGAGTTAGGTACATACTACAAATATTTAAAGTAACATTGATTGCTTGAGACGGGTACATATTTGATTTTATCATTGAATCGAACTACAGATAATTTAATTTTATTGTTACTGTGTTCTGGATTACGTATTTTACCTTTAGTTAAATTTTCTTATATTTTAAACCGTCTATAAAGAAATTTGCAGTTTTTTAAAGGCTTGTAACAGTATCAAGCGGGCTGTTTAATTGTATTTAATTTGCTTCATAATTGGGATCAAAGAAATTTTGCTTTCAGCGTTAAATATTAAAATCATTACGGTATGGGGATAAACTAAAAACCTACATGGGTAGAATACCGTGCTAATAAAAATAAGAAAAAGTTTGCTTAAAACCTTAAAACTACGAGATATTCCGCTAAGTTATTTCTGTAGCAAACCAAAATGGTACCATAAAGAGTATTTTTGACTAAAGTGAAGACAGAATACACTACTCAGCTTGGATACTACTTGCCATAAAAAATTGATCCAACCCCAGCAGAAAGACCCAGAGCGTGGAGCACTCCACTTGTCCGAATTAAACCAACAGTATTTCTAAGTCTTAAATTATATTGCCTCGACATCCAAAACTAACAATAACACTGATGAAAAAACTAATGCGGCGCAGCTAAAGATAAGTTAAACCTTGCAAATTCCTTCCAAAGAAAATAAGCACCTGGCGCGATGGAAAATATAAAGAATGGAAAAGCTCTCGTGTACCATGGAGTTTATTTATAATTCTGGCACTATTGTGGTCTTAGGAACTGACAGGCCAGACTTTACTCGGAAATCCTGCTTATCGGTAACCTATCATAAAAATTAAAAGAATAAAAAATAATGTCACTTCTTAAAATGAAGCAAAGATGAAGATAAGCTACATGCCAATTTCGCTTCTGTAGTTACAAACTACCGAAAAGGGTAATGTACAACTACACCGCCAAAGAAATATGGAAAACAACCCGTACTTCTGCAACCAAGTACTCTCGTTAAAAACGTTCACATATGCGGGCTTCCAAAAGCGAAACAATACACCAGTAGTCATTATAGAACTAATAGCAGCATTACGTAGAGTATGGTCATAGAGCATCCTACAGTCTCCCAAAAATCACCAAGGGCAAAATAATAACTAGACTAAAGAGAATAAAAAAGGAGAGAAGGAAAGAAAGGAAGAAAGAAGGAAATTAAAAAGAAGAAATAAAAACAGAAGAACTAAAGAGAGAATGAAATAAAGAAAGAAAGAAAAAACGGCGAAGAAATGAAGGAAAACAAACAAATTTGGAATGGAAGAATTAAAAGAAGATAAGGTAGGGTTGGAAGTAAGGAATCAATACACCAGTGGTCATCATTGAACTAATAGCAACGGTACGTATAGTATGGTCATAGGGCATCTACAATCTCCCAAAAATCACCAAGCAAAAAATAATAACTAGGCTAGCGAGAATGAAACAAGAGCGAAGAAAAAAAGAATGAAGAAAAAAAAGAAGAAATAAAGATAGAAAAGTAAAGAGAGAATGGAAGAAAGAAAGGAAGAAAAAAGGGACGAAGGAAGGAAAGCAAACAAATTTGGAATGGAAGAATGGAAAGAAGAAGATAAGGTAGGGTTAAAAGTGAGGAAGGAAGGGTGTAAGTTTAGAAGTTTAGAAGGAAGGATGGTCGTTAGGATGAAAGAAAGGAAGGTAGGTAAAGTTTGAAGTAAGAAAGGAAGGATGGTTGGAAGGAAAGAAGAAAGAAAGTAAGAAAGAAAGGAGGAGAGCAAACAAATTTTTGAAAATCATCAAACATGATGTAAATTCGCTTTCTTTGACTAGCTTTTTTAACTCGATCGTAAACATAACTTATTATTAAGACATAAATTATCTACGACTAGCATTACATACTACAAAACATCATAAATTATACTTTTTTATGAAATATGAACATGCAAAAAATAATTAAGTACATTAAGTTGATCGTTAAATGCAAACTTTAACCGTATCGCACATCTCTACACTGGACAAGATCTTATTCGCTTGATTTAATTTGGAGTTTGTTCAAATATGTACGCCCTATTAAGTACCACCACGACAATGATTTATGTAATAGTAAAATCAATACTATTCTCGTGATTAATGCATTCTATGCTCAGATAAACTTCTTTTATACTAATATTAGTTTGTTAATTAAGTTTTTATATAATTAACTAATAAAATCCGTTTCGAGTGTTGTAAAGTTTTTATACTTCTATTATTTTTAATGGCTATTTTAAGCCTTTTAAATTTTTAAATAACCTAAAGTGCTTCAAAAAAAGTAATTTAGTAACAAATTTATAACAAACCAGTCGTGGAGCTGTAAAAAATATGCAGCTAGTGGTAGTTTTTGCTTTTATGCGGTCTTAAAGATACCCCAATCGTGTAATGGAAGAGGTTGTAATGTACTTTGCTATGCGTAATCTTCGAAGCAAAAACCCCAGATTTACAACTGAAAATAACGTTAATATTTCAGGGCCATTTCCTCCTTGTAAGCAACGACAACCACTCTATGTGCTGAGGATACATGTAGCTTAATAAATTGTGGTGGTTTGTAAACCACGTTAAACGGTATGTGGCTTTCTCTCATGTAATAACATAGACCAGTGCTGTCCAACTTCTATAGAAACGCGGGCCATATTTTTATTTGAAATTCTTTCTGGGGCCACAAAAAAAGAATAACTAATTGAAAACTAAAAAAATAATTATTTTTGGACAATAAAAGGTACATTTTGTAAATTTAATCTTAATTATTACATTTATAAATTCAAAACGTGGGGTAGAAAAACTCATACGCGGGCCGCCTGTTGGCCAGCGCTGACATAGACCAAACGCACAACATATAAGTATATAAATTCGTCTAGAATCAATATCGAGTATAAAAGTCAAGAAAGAAACGAGTCCTGAATAGGGTTTCTTACTAAAAATTAATTTTCGAATATCTAGTATACAAGCTTTTACGTCTTCAATCCATGTAAATTTTCTTACTTTCGGATGTGAGTCGCATATATTTATTTGTTGTCGTTAACGTTTCGCTCGGCATTCTCAGGGCTTCGCTGAAAGTCCAGTGTCATTAGTTATTATTTCTCAAGAAATATTGCAATATTTTTCTAGAATTTTGTTTAAAGAAAATAATAATTGGACATTTTATAAGTCAATTTTCTAAAGTGATAAATACACGCATTTGTTATCATCATTGACATATACCATATTAAAAGTTTTAAAAAAATAAGAAAAGTCCCTTTATGGCATAGTGTTGTCTCACTGTTCTCAAAATAGTTTTTTAAAACTCAATGTTTAGAATATACAAATTTTTGAAAAAAAAATTGTTGATAATATTCTATTTAAACCGCAAATTTTGCAAATAGGGGACGGGTCATGGCTTAGTAGCTATAGTCGTTGATTGTAGAGCTGAGATCACGAACCGTTATGGGAACGAATCCTAGCGCCAGTGATAAGTAAGAATGAATGTGTATGTATAAATGTACACACCAATCAAGATTATTGATTAATAACCACGTGACCACGTTGGTAGGCAGCCCAAACGACATTTGATATTAAATGATAATTCTATGGACACCCATAGAGGATCACATAGCATACAAAAAAAAATAAGAAAACATCTAGAAAATATCGAGGAAGAGAGCGGACGAGATGTGTACGTACATTGAAAAGCTAAGCACCCAAATCAACAAAATTGTTAAAGACGCACAAAAACAATGGTGCCCAAAAGCACATGAATATATGAAGAAAATTAGTAAGGATTAAAAATAACTCATGATGCAAAGAATAAAATTAAAATTTAAGTATACCACAGGGGCAGACACACTTAGAGTGGTAAATAAAACTATTTCGAAAGCTGTAAGAAGAGATGTACGTAAATATAACACCGGAGAAATAGAGAGGACAATCGAAAACAACAAGAGCCTGAAGATACTGTAGAAGACTCACTTATGGTAGGAAGGAAGTTTGCAAAATCGAAAACAAGGGGGGAAAAGTCGTCTTAAATCGAAAGGAAATCCTGAAGGTGGTAGAAAAATTCTACTCAGAGCTCTATAAGAACGATACATATAACCAAGACCTGACTAGTAGCATACCTTACATCCAAAACCAAGGGTCCGAAGATATCCCAGAAATAGCAACAGATAAAATTGAAGCTGCCAGGAAGGAGATGAAGAACAATAAGGCTCCAGACGACGATGGAATTTCTAGCAAAGCCATCAAAGAAAGAGGAGTAACATTGACGCAAATGATCGGCAGACTCTTCAACGCGTGCCTCTGCAAAGGTAAACCACCCACCCAATGGAACAACGCAATTATTACTATAATGCACAAAAAGAGTAGCATTACAAACCTAGGCAACTATAGACCTACAAGCCTCCTGTCGCAAATACATAAACTGTTCATGAAAGTAATAACTAGACGCCTAACACCTAAACTGGATATATATCAGCCACGTGAACAAGCCGAATGTAGAACAGGATTCGGTACAAATGACCACCTAGAAACTCTAAAAACGCTTGTAGAAATTGAGTACAACAAGCCACTAATGCTGATCTTTGCCGACTTCAAAAAGGCATTTGACCTTGTAAACCAACAGAAGATGTTGATTGCGCTATATATTACAAACGGTATACTACACTGTTTAAATATATACACAAAAATGCAATCTCTTGTGTAAAACTTCACGAGGAAACGAACAAATTTAATATTTAGCGAGGGGTCCATCAGGGGAACACAATATCCCCGAAACTATTCACAACTGTACTAAAAATGGCATTCAAAAGTTTAGATTGGGACAAAATGGGCATCAGCATAGATGGAGAGCACTTAAACTATTTGAGGTTTGCGGAGGATATTGTCATAACTGCCGATAACATAGACAAGCACAAAATATGCTCACAAGTCTCCGTGATGCATGCAAAGAAGTAGGCCTTAAAATAAACCTTTTGAAGGTGCAAAATATGACAAATCTCGTCTTGAACCAAAACATCATAGTGAACAATACGCGTATTGAACAAGTCGAAACTAATAAGTATCTGGGGCAGGATCTCAAAATAAATCGAGTCAACTAAACGCGCGAATTGCATTGAAGGATCGGCTTTGTTTGGTAATATGCGAGATTTTTTTAGATCCAACATCCCAATATGTCTCAAATATAAGGCTTTTGATCAGTACATACTACCAGTGCTTACGTATGGAGCTGAGACGTTGACACTAAAACAGAAAACCGCTAGGGTAGCTCAGAGAATGGTCAATGCTAGGGAGATTACTTAAAGGTAGAGTGCCAAACAAAACCATAAGGCAGAGAAGTGGTATAACAGACGTTATGGAAAGAATAGCATAACTGAAGTGAAACTGGGCTGGACATCTAGCAAGAACAACAGTTGGAAGGTGGAAGAGACCGATCCTTGAATGGAGAGCTAGGACAGATGCCAACAAAAGCAGAGGAAGGCCACCAATAAGATGGACAGACGACATCAAAAGGATCAGGGGAAACTGGATTAATGCGGCGAAAAACCGCATAGAATGGTGAGCACTACGGGCCTATGTCCAGAAGTGGTCGTCTAAGGCTGATTCTTGATGATGATGATGATGATGCTAAACCCTGTGTAATTAATTAGATGTTTGGATATTTTAATCATTTAACAATTTAAGAACTCATTATTCGTTGCTAAGCAACATTTTATTAAACTTATTTCCATCAAGTAGCAGAGACAAACTGTCATTATAATTAGCTGACAATTAATAAAATAGGTTATATATCATTATAAATTAACGCATGTCATTACAACATAGGAGGAGTTATAACAACATACATTTTAACAAAATGAAGTTGCAACGACATACTGTCAACCTAATTGGCTGTTAATTAAAGAAATATATTCATGTTCTTGTTAAAAGTATCGGATATGTTTTAAATTCGTAAATAAAAGACGTGTGATAACCACATCTCCATTCTGTAAATGTTCAAATCGATAATAAAATATTGCTAGTATCAACAGGTAAAATCACAACGTAAGGATAATCGAAAGCGCAGGAAAATGCAAAGCGTAATAGATAATAGCATTTAGCTGCCTTAGCATCTGCTTTTCCAAAACCGTTATGTGTGCCATTTATTGGTACATGGTACATCCTACTCAAGGTGCCTTTGTTTAAACAGAACATGGCGGATCTAAAGAAGTAAACTTTGATAAATAAAATCCGTTTTCCTGTGGTGTAAACAAGCCCAGGGTTAAATGGTTAACTAGTTTCTAATGGCAACCTTCGGTTACCTGGCGACCTCCGGTTGAATTAAGCCTTACTGCGGTATGAATTCTCTGGCGCAGCTTACCCTTTTTCCTTGCTTCTCGTGGGAACTTTATATACACCTGATTACCTAACTATTCAGAGGAATATACCTCTTTAAAGAAAGACGTCATTCTTTTAAGTGAAAAGAGTAGCTGGAGATATCAAGAAGGTCAGCCCTTTCGTAATCTCTAAAAGTAAACAAAGTTTTGTTGCACAACTCAGGTCAATTAAAAAATTACGCGAGGGTTTGTTGGTGGAAACATTGTCGGATTTTCAATCTAAACGACTTCTTCAAGATCGAAGGATAGGAAAATTTATAAATTTGACATGACTTCCAAGCAGACTAGTAATTTCTCAATTACTTTCTGCAGAGACTTTTTAAATTCCTTAATTTTCGAAATCATTGGTTGCATGAAGAAGGAAGATGATATCGAAGTTAAAGGAATATGTACATGAAGAAATGGAGTTCTCGAAGAGACTTCGAATAATATTCTTACTTTGCCTCGAAATGTATAAGAAGCTTTTTATCCTCTCTTTGTTCGTTCTTATATTTCCATAACTTTTTTTTGTTCTAAATGCTAAAGTAGTTCTTCTGCTTTTTATTTTCGTGACCCATCCGTTACGGGCGTTGGCTATCATTAAGGCGATTTTGATTTTGTCGACTGCATTACGAAATAGTTGGACTGATGATATGCCGAACCATTTAATGAGATTCTGCAGCCATAATTTCCTTCTTCTTTCCGGACCTCTCCTGCTTTCTACCTTCCCCTGTATTATCAGCTGAAGTAGTCGGTATTTGTTGTTGCTCATTACATGGCCAAGGTATTCAAGTACAGTAGTTACCGTAGTTAAATAGTTACAAACAAAATCAAGTGTTTGTATGTGTGGTGTACTTTGCCAAACTTCGTTTTGGAAATATTTCTTATCCGGGTCTATGTGTTGCAGCTCATCATTAGGTAGTATAGAGGATTTTCATTTTATATCTATTATTTGTTTTATGTATTGCGTGCAATAAGTTCCTTTTGTGATTTTTCATTTAATTTGGCTTCAGTTATTGTTTTTATCACCCCATTTCTTCCATGTTTGTCGACTTGTGCAGTCATCCTTTACTTCCCTATTAAGTATCATAATAGTCAGTCAGCGATTAAGCCGACAATTCCCTGAGGAATGAGAGTAAAGACCTGCTGATTGAATAATTTAATTTTTGTCGGTTTTTGCATTATTTCATTTTTTACATTGTACGTTGCATTTTTCAACAATTTAAAAGAGTTGATAGTTCGTTGTGCACTAGGCATCTTCTTCTTCTTCTTCTTCTTAACGTTTCTATCCGTTACCGAATGTTGGCTATCCACAACGCGATTTTAATTTTATTGGCATCACATAACCTAATAAACCACAAGGTCTTAACTGTCAATATAACTTGTATATTATTCAATATACTTGTACCATAATTATCTTTATTTCCCAAATTCTTAGTTCTTTATCTAAGCTCTATTTCAGCTTCTTCTTGGCCTTTCTCTGACTCCAAATTCTTTATCTTAGCCCTCTTCCAGCTTCCCCTTGGTTTTTATATTATGCATTTCTTCCCTATAGTGAACATCTGAAGAGTTTTGGTATTTATTCTTCAGGCATATTTTTGACATGGCTATATTATCTAAATTGACACAGTGCATGGGACTTCCATTACCTCTGATATTCTTTCGTCGGAATATCTTTTTAGCCTCGTTAGGTTGCAGCCAGTCAGTCTGTAGAAATCCATTTATACGACCTTTGGAGTGTTCTTAATTTTATGTGCTAC
>JARJDX010029454.1:0-18097 GCA_030264735.1 Gymnusa sp. GC000175 | reverse complement strand
TTGGGGATTCGGTGAGCCCCCAGACTCTGTCGGTCCGAGAAGGGGCGCAGACTTTGTGTCATGTCCCCGGGCGCAGATGACCCTAGCTACGCCACTGATCTTATGTTTATCAAAAAATTCCATACATCGCTTAATAATTTTGCCAAATATTTCCAGTCGATTTAATTTTATTTATAAATAAAAACCTGGTTGAATAGCAGCTGTACAAATATTGTATGAAACAGTAAAATTCTGACATATTTTTAATAACATGCATTCAATAAGAAATTTTTATTTCATTTCATAGAATGCACGCTAAAATGATAAACCCTTTTAAATGTTAAAATAAATTCATAAAAAAAATTAATAATAACGAGGTTGACAATAGGAAGAGGAATATATTTTTTTATAATTATAGTACACTACTACTATTACTATAAGTTAAAATTTGTGATTTTAATTAAACTAACGTGTAAAATCGCTTGTTGTCTTTTTGAACCAATAATATAATAATAAATGAAGCAAGTGGTTGTTGGGTGGAGGAAAAAATATCTTGTTTACAATTGATTTTTACTTTTCCGCAATTGTTAACAACCTTTATCATTAATTTATACTAGCATAGATCATTATTATTATTCTGACTATACATTAGGATTGTTATAAAAATATTTTAATATTCGCAGAAAAATAATAGTCACAAACCATAAAAATCCTTGAATACAAATTTTCATTCAGGGTAGTGTACGATTTAAATGTTTATTTTTCTTATTTGCAAATGAGTTTTAAATTCTTTTATAAAAATTTGTAATTTGGTCATTGCTCATGACTTCCTAATATTTTTTATGATGATAATAATACCTCTGCATATTAAGCATTTTTATTTTTAATTTGTTGGGTAATATTATTTATTTTGTATATATTTTGATACTGGGGCAAGGTTTTACTTAACAGTATTTTTAAAATCAGTACAAAATCAATTCTTACTTAAACAAAATATAAACACAAAAAATAATAATAGCAAAACAAAAAAGTGAAAAGAAAGTCTACGGCTTTATAAATATAGGCAAAAATTGGATCCTGTAAAAATAATGAAAAAAAAGAAGGATTTTTGTTTGGCTCCTTTTTTTTATGCTACTGCCTCGAAAAAGAAGGTTATTTATGGTTATTCGAGCTTCGAGTACGGAGATTTTATGCTAGGAAATCACCCACCTGCAGCTTGCCTTCTTTTCATCACCAATTTTTCTTTCCAAAATTGGAGAATAGAGTATGGTTCTTTGGCATATGTTCTTGTAGTTTCACGTTATTTCATAGTTAAGAGCAGTTCCTTACCTTACTTGAACCATTAAATACTTTTTTGATTCCTTTTATTTAATTAGTCAACCTGCGATGGCTCATCCTCATACAAATGGCCTTTACTTTCTTTATGAAGTTCATCTTCATGTTAGGATTACGATTTAATGAGTAATTTTGATAAGAGCAACATTCGCTTTATTTGTTCTTTAATTAATTTTAAATTTCAGGTCGTAATTGTACTTGATCCAAATCACCAAATATCTGTACATTCTTACTATTTTGATCTTATCAATGTCATTACTATAATGTTATCTCATATTTCACTGACAATCATGTTTATAATTTTGTTGAATTTCGTGCTTTTTGCATAGGTCTTTTTATCGCTTTTGATTTTCTCCAGGCAATTTTGGATATCCTCCAAGTGGTAAGCCATAATCTGCGTACCTTACCTTATTGTTGCGTTTTAATTACAGTACCACACCTCCACAGTTTTGTGTAATGTCTTCTTATATGACTTCCGAATACACGTTAAAACATAAATCTACCCAAAACAAAAAACCTAACTGGATGTCCCTGATATCAAACACAGCGAAGAACGACCACAAAACTGCTAGCTGTAGGGACTAATTTAAGGATAAAGACATTCTATGAAATAGAAATATTTTTGCTGTATACGAGCAAAGTGCATCTTACTGAAACCCATACATTAATACCACAAGGACCATGATATTCAGTGGAAAAACCTTTGAACTCGGGGAAGATCAAATCGAGTTCGTACCTAGATTCAAATAAAAGAATCATTATGGAAGACCCCCGAGATAAAATGCCGAAAATAGTAGACGCTGAAAATCTTTAATAGATTAAGATCTTTTCTTTGCTCTGAAAACTGAAACCTAAAATGTAAATGCTATATTAGGTCAGTATTGACGTGCGAGGTAAAGATGGGGACTCTAACGATCAAGATAATGAATCAACTCGAGGTATTTAAATTGTGAGACCTCAGATAAATCTCTTAAATTTATGTAACTAGCAAAGAGGCACCAAGGAGAGCTGAAATAAATCAATGTTAGGTAGTAAATCACGACATTTACCTTGCGGCTCTAATCTCTAATAAAAGTAGAATCTTTTAAGAAATTAGGAGAAGATACGAGATTGCCAAAGTTGAAACAATTAAACTTACAGAAAAGAAAAGACAGCAACTCTTAACACCTAAATGAAATAATTAAATCACAAGTATTTCCGGTTACACTCTATGGCGCCGAAACGTGGACATTTTAAGCGCAAGATAGAAGAATGCTGGACGCATTTACAGTCTGGAATTGGAGGAGAACAAGAAGAATGAATGTATCTATTCTACCCGAAATAATTTATTCACGACTCGTTTACAAATCGTTTACACACAAACACAGTTATATCTCAGGCATATCCAAGGAATGCCCGGAGAGAATTTGGAGCGACTTATAGTTCAAAGCAAAATAAAAAACTCAACACCAACGAGAAGATCAGCTTAAAGACGCCATTCCACAATGTACGAAGCATCAACACCATCACGCAATCCAGAAAAATGGCGGGAGTTCGTCAGAAGATTTATATCGAACCACTGCCTAGATTGTATCAAAGCTATGATCACGACGCTATTAACAGAAGACAATACTATAAAGAAGGTAGGTATTTGTTACCTCTTAAAATAAGATATTCAAACCGGAATCGAACCGAAAACCGTAAACGTAATTAACCAATATTTTGATTGAATCGAAAAACTGAACTGGCATGAAGAAATGCCTAAACCGGAACGGTATTTTTTTCCGGTTCATTTTGCTTTATTTTTATTCTTCTTCTTGTAAGGGTGCCTTCTTCTATCGGAGGTTGGTGATCATAATGGCAATTCTTATTTTTGATACTGCTGCCCCAAATAGGTCTATTGAGGAGTAGTTAAACCATTCCCTCAAGTTTTTGTGCCAGGAGGTCCGTCGTCTTTCCGTGCTCCTCTTTCCGGATATTTTTCCCTGCATAATTAGTTGTAGTAGTTCGTAACGATATTCTCGCATGACATGACCCAAATATTGCAATTTTCTTGTTTTTATTGTTTTAATGAGTTTTCGTTCTTTATTCATCTGGATTAGGACTGCTTTATTTGTTTTTCTCTCTGTCCATGCTTTTCTTAACATACGTCGGTATACCCATAGTTCGAACGCTTGAATTTTATCCGTATCCTGTTTTTTAAGCGTCCATGCCTCCAATTTGTATAAAAGCATTGTGAAGACGTAACATCTTACGAGTCTTATTCTGATATTCATGTTTAAGTCTCTGTTGGTTACAATATTTTTCATTTCTATAAACTCTGTTGTCGCCATTTCTATTCGACTTATTCCTTGTGTTCGATTTTTATTTTCATTTATTATGGTTCCCAGGTATTTATAAGAGCTGACTCTTTTTATATTGATGTTGTTTATTGTTAAATTCTTTATAATTGGTCTTTTGGAAACAATCATGAATTTCGTTTTTTTTGATGTTTATTTTCAGGTAGTATTTTTGGCTGACAGTGTTTAAACGTTACGTAATTCGTTGTAGGTCTGTGATTTTATCAGCCATCATAATGGTGTCGTTGGCATATCGAATATTGTTTATGGCATCCAATGATTGTTATTCCGGCTGTTTCATCCTCTAATGATTCTTCGAAGATGGCTTTGGAGTATAAGTTAAATCACATGGGCGATCGCACGTACTCTGTCTTACTGCTTTTTATATCTCGAGGCCTTCTGTTGTTTTATTTTCCATATTAATTACCGCCTTTTGGTTCTAATATAAGTTTTGTATGATTCGGGCATCGTGATCATCGATTTCTTTACTTCTAAGTATCTGGATTAGCGGTTTATGTTTGATTGTATCGAACGATTTTTCGTAGTCAACTATGCACATGAATACGTATTTGTTCATGTCTAAACATCTTTGCAATAGGACATTTATTCCGAACAACGCGTCTCTAGTTCCTAGACCGTTCGTAAATTCGAATTGTGTGTTGCCAATTTCTGTCTCTGCACACACTCGTTTGTGTATAATTTTCAAAAAGATTTTAAGTGTGTGGCTCATGAGGCTTCTTTACCTGTATTTAGAGCAGTCCTTAGCATTGTGTTTTTTCGGCATTACTGTGAATGTCGATTTCAGCAATTCTCAAGGTATTTTGCCTGTTGTATATATCGTGTTGTGTAGATTAATCAGTTGTTGTAAGTTGTCTTCTTCGATTAATTTGCCGTTTATTGTGTTCTTAATTTAACCTCTTCTCTATTTATTTTTATTGGGGGTGTTTCAATATTTATATCTTGAGACTTTGCTCTGTTAGCTCTAAAAAGTTCTTTTAAGTACTCTTCCTATCTCTTTATTTTAGGTTGGAAGATGTTACCGTCTTTGTCTTTCAATAGGCCCATTTTTCCCAAGTCCTGTAAGCTCTTTGACTTTCTTATGCAAGTTGAATGTTTCATACTTTGCCTGCAGTATTTCTATTTCATTGCACCTATCCGTCATGTATTTCTTCTTTGCTTCTCTGATCCTTTTTCTAATCAGTGTATATATTTCTTTATATTTTAAATTATTGTTGGTTTTGTGTTAATGACGTGTGATCTACATAGCAATTAAATATTGGTTCCGTTAGAGTGTAGTTCGACGTATATTTTAATTACGTAGGGGTTTAATCTTATCTGGAATTGTTCTGGATTGATCCATTTAGAATTATGTAGCCTTTTTATGGTTCTTCTTTCTTCTAGTGTCAATCAGAACCAAGGATTTCGGTGATATTCAAACTTTTTTTTTGCGGTTTGTAATTTTTGGGGTAATTCTTGGAGCGCTTCGCTTACAACATTTTTGACAGTGTTTTACGTTTTATTCGAACTCCAATAACTCCAATCATTTCTATGAGTACTTGACTCAACCATTTGTATTATGTCCGTTGCAACAGTTTGTGCCTGATCCACTTTTACTTTAGAAAGATATTTTATTTAGTTCCACTAACAGGGTTTTAATTTAAGGCTTGTTCAAATATAAGCAGCTTTGGGTTACTGCCAAATTCTGTTGAGTGAAGAGTTTTCCTTCTTTTTAAACGAACGCTATGTGTATAGGTTACATTTATGCTGGGTGAATACAATATTTGTGATTGTGAAGTTACATTTAAGAAATTATCCCTAAAGCACCCAGTATAAAGATAAACTTTTCAAACACTTCTCATTTAAATTCCCCTAAATTTTAGAAATTGCATTTAAAGCCCTTTTAAAGTATATAATGAATATTGTAAAAGGATTATCATTAAAATTCAGTGTAAATATTGTGAGTATAAATTCAAATCCAACAGATGTCAGCAAATCCAGCTCTTTAATTCGATTTTCGATGAATAAATACGAGATGCCAGGCTATTTAAATCTGCCAATATTTGATTTCATTTAAATTACATTTGAATAAAAAAAAAGCGGACTTCAATTTGAGGCGAATTGTCTTTTTATTGTTCGCCATTTTTATTAGCAGATCCATAATGAGCGTCTTAAGTTAAAAGCTAATATTGCCATTCAAGCGACCGACTAATTGAAAATGCAGTCCGCTTTAAATAAAAAGTAATTGCATTTTATTAAACCTGTTGCATATAAACTAGTTAAATATAATTAAATATAAAAACGTCGTGGAAATTAAACGAAGAAACTGTATTAAAGTTGCAAAATTAAATTGAAGTTTAAATTTATTCAGATGCGTATTGAGTGCTGAAAAAGAAAATTGGGAATGTATAAAAAACCACGGGGAAATGATTGTATTTTGGGACCGTGTCACGCATGGAAGAGCATACGCGTTGGAAAACGTTCTATACTGGGCACGGATTTAAATGAACACGGGAGAGACATTTTAGCATAGAATTGACGACGAATGTAGCTCCGTTGAAGCGTGTAAAACCTTTAGGTGACAACGGACTTTTACCCAGTCATCGACCATTGTGTAGTTCATTGTTCAATGCAATCGGACTTACGTACAATAGATTCTTCAAAATATCGCCAATTAAATTTAATGAACCATTCTTAAAACTATTGTAGGGTAAAATCAACCCATTTAGCGGAAAATATTTTACCATTATTGCGCTCTAAAGCTTGTAGACTAAAAACCTACTAATTTTGATGCGGAAAATTGTTAAAGATGAAGACTCATGTCATTTTATATAACGTAAAGCACTTCGCTAGAATCTCGTAATTGATTAATTAATTAGAAAGTCGGATCGTATTCACAGCACGTCTGGTCACTTTGCAATCTATTCACGCGATCTGTTGTACGGACCTTCAAGACTTATTTGGAGTTTAGGGTTTCTAATGTACATGGAACAAATTTAATTATTATTCTAAAGTTTGAACACAGCTAGCAGTTAAACTTTGTACGCTTGCTGCTGGAAGTTTTGCTTTTATGTTTTAATGTTTAAATCCAAAATGCCATGAAAAAAGAAAGCAAACAGAAGCGCGCTCTTGCAACATCACGACACGATCGTAAAGTAATGTCAAATAAGTTATATGTCTATATTGTTTCAATGAAGCCACATTGCGAGGATAGTTAACTAAGGGCAATCACAATATTGCCCATAAGAGTTGAAAATAAAACAGACGTATAATATAAGATATCATAAAGACAATAAAAATGTCCTCTTGAGGGTTGTCTGGATGCAACCAGCAGAACATTGGACGGTTTTCGATCTTATTTTCCAACACTTAACTTTTGGACGCTTGAACTCCATATCACAAATGTGTTATGACTCAAATCGGTCATTGCCTTTGCGCCTCCAACAAAATTACAGGCACGCACGAAATCCCACACAATCAGAAAAGAGATGAGATATATTGATTAATGTTTCACTAAGAAAATCATTTCGATCCTTATTTAACAAAAAAAGTATCATTAAAATAATGTATTATCATGCACTTTATAGAAAAATTTAAAAAAAATTAAAATTTTTACACTCTCTTAATCGAAAAATATCCTCCGAGGTTGCCTAATAAAAAATTACTTTGTGCGGAATAAAATGTGTCTGCAAGAAATATGTAAGCGTTTTCTTTTTATTAACTTAACTTTATGGGCGAGACGTAGCATTGTAGCTAGAGTTGCTGGTTTTAAATTTTAGTACATACATTTCTTACCAGCGATTGATCTCGAGTGAGATGCAAGATAATCTTAGCGTTGCTAGCTAACTTAATCCAAGTGGCATTTTAGCTTTGGTTCTGTTTTGCGTCAACACGCGAGGATCTTATCAACACACACACATATAGTTGAGAACACCTGTGGTTGCAGGTCATAATTTTTTATTAATTTTGATAGCACGGTTGGTGGTATTTACTTCCCAACCATTTTAATTCAGATCACGATGGAAATTACTAATGTAAGTTGAAGCAAAGAAAGATAGACCCTTGCCACTGCAAGTGGTCCCAAATTTATTGTTAGAGACTACTAGAGGTAAAAGCAGTACTCTCTCACACAGGTTCGAATACTGCGATTATGGGTTTCCTACATGTGTCAGTTGCGGAATGCATGAATGTTGTAGCCACCGTAAGAATTTTACCGATAAAATAGACTTTAATGAAGTGAAAGCTCTTCATCAAAGTCTATCGATGGGGAATGGTTGAGAAGGCTGGAGTAGGAACAATAAAGGTGGGGTGTAAAGTTATTCACACAATATTTGGACAAATTACTTTCGTACTGTACCCTTCAGATGCAACTACTGCGGTTGAGGGTTTGTTCGGTTATAGGTTGCATAACGACGTTTATGCATGATCAGATATGACTACCTTGGGAATAACAACGACGAAATAGATTTTGATTAAGTGATATCCCGGTGGATGAATATGAAGCCAAAGCTGTGGCCAAAGCTAAATTGAGTGCAGTAAAGGTAAAGGTAAAATTCTTGACCAATACGTGCAGAAACTGATGCTTTGTACCCTCCAAACCATTAAGATTTAAAATAAGCCAAGGAGAACTGATTATTGATGAAGATGGTAGAGAAGCTGTAGTGTGGATCAGGCAAATCCCACATTCCAGGAAGTGGAAGTCATGCAGGTGGTCTGACACGAGTTTAATTAAAAGTGATGTTGACAGGAACCTACGCAGACAATAGGTTTGTTTGGCAATCCCTTCTAAACCGGACTACACCCTTTAATGTATTTCTGAGAAGAGTAGAAAAATGCTAGTGAATCTCTGAGAAAAAAACTTGCGGAGAACGTATTTATCAACAAACGTACAAGAGAAATCAGCGAATAGGCGCTGAGCGACTAGTGGATAAGGCTAAGAGGAGTCAGAGGCGTCTAGAGCCAAATATAGGGGAAGGAAGTTATCAATTATTTAAAAGTTGTCTTTAAGTCTGGTGAGGAAAAATTTTCCCAGAAACCATCTAAGGTAGTTTATTACCATCTTTAAAATTTTTCATAAATATGGAGCATTCGTAAGAGCGAGTATGTAGCATATCAGACTTTGATGGATTTAACCTTATTTCCACCTTAAAAAGCGGTTTATTTCAAAATAATTCTTCTAGAAGATAGAATCCTTGCAGAGTTTAAGATGTCTAAAATTAAATTCATCCTTTTAGGGGGTAACAACGTTCCTACGAATTAAAGACCAATCTTATTTGGCGTTTTAAGGTTAGGTCTATATATAGACTAATAGATAAAACATCTAGAAATTATGGATAGTAGGTATAAATCATTCTAAAAAGGTGCCTTTATGAATGCCAAAGTTACAATTATTCACTGTAGGTAATATGGCAGCCCTGAGCCAGTTAACAAAAACATGGTGCGACCGTAAAGTCCACCAAAAAGTAAAAGTCCGGTTAATAAACACCCTACTCTTTTCTGTATTTCTGTATGCGGCCGAAACCTGGACCATGAAGGAAAGCAATCGTCGCCGTATTGATGCTCTTGAGTTGTATTGTTGGAGGCGAATGCTGAGAATCCCATGGACATCTCGCCTTACTAATGTGATAATACTGAAAGAATTTAAACCAAATCGCCGTCTCTATGATAAGTATCATAGAGATTTGGTTAAATTTCTTCCAATATTGACACATAAGTACGGCGAGCTGTCCATGGGATTCTCAGCATTCGCCTCCTAATGGTCCAGGTTTCGGCTACATTACCAGAACAGCTGATGCTCTGGAAAAGACCATAGTGCAAGGGAAACCTGAGGGGAAAAGGCGCAGAGGCAGGTCCACACAACGTTGGATAGATGTTACTGCAAAAGTACTTTGAGAACCTTGGAATCAGCATTGCGAGTTGCGCAAGATAGGAAACAGTGGAAAAAACTCATCAAGGAGAGGGTCAGAGATCACAACACGTCTGCTATGACATCATGATGGAGAAGAGAATATTACTGGATTCTACCAACGCCTTTGAACCAACCACCGTCCATGACCTGATCTATCGGGTTGGTATATTACAAGAAATTTACGCTCTTAGAGATGTTAGGCTTTTACCAAATGCAAAAGAAACCAAAAGAATGAACCAGTCGCCGAGAAAAGTGAGATCTTTCCTTCCTGATTTTATTTAACCTCTTGATAGAACAGAGTTTAAAAAATCTATAACGATATAGACTTGAGCTTTAGCTAACAAATATGACTTTAGAGAAGTATGATGATCATCTCGAACGAGAAACATGATACAGACTTTGTATTAACCATAGCACGAGCAGAATTTCTGGCTATACGTAGCGTCGCAGAATGTTGCAATGCCGTTCAACACTGTGACGAAATACTGACTGTTTCTCAAAGGACTGCACTACTGTCGTAAATAATTTCATATGTTGGTTTGGTGTACACCTTTTAAGCTGTCATGTATGGTCCTTTCTTATATTCTTTTTTTTGTCCCATTCTTCGTTTTCGACTTCTTTATCTTTGTTTTAAGAAAAGATATCATTCCTAATATTATTGTTTCTAGTTTCTTCTCTTTTTCTGATTGTAGTTTGTGGTTAATTGGAATCAATTTTTTCTGTGCCTAGATGTAACCAAACGCCTAAAGAACACATTATAAACGAACTGAAATAAAGAGATCCTATTTATTTCTGTCTACGATTTAATTTCCTGGTAATAGACTAGGATACTTAAAGAAATTAAAGAAAGATATAAAGAGTAAGATGGGAGGAACAAGAAGGCAAGGTAGATTCATATCTCTATGGATTTATGATGTAGACGTAGAGGAAGACCTGAAAGAAGGAGATATCACAAAGTAGAAAACAAAGCAAGAGAGAGGAAAACATAAAGAATACCAGTTAGAAGCTAAGAAGGAAATGATACACACTAAAGAGCTTCTATACAAGGATGAGCAAACAAACTCCACATGCACCCAATCATCAGCATTCCTTAAGGTACTAAAAATCTTCCCGATTATCATTGCCCCATTCTGCCCTTCTTGCAAAATATGTAAACTTTCTCTGCATAATGTTTCAACAGTTTCATGGATGTACTATGCACTTGATGTTGAAGTAACGTTGTCTAAAGTCGAATTAATCGTTTGGTATAATGTGTGCCATTTTCGTTTTTGGTTTTATTCATTTAAGAAGCATTTAATAGTTTGGAAGTAATTTGTTTGTGTGTGTTTTCTTTTTATCATAAGTGATTTTATCCTGGCCCTGTGGTTGTCCATTTTGACCGTGCATTTACCTATAACGCAAAAGAATATGGTCTTTCAAAATTTTATGTCACGGGATGTGTTTGTAAAGCTCCACCTATCGGCGAAATTGAAAATTTTTAACCGCCTGCGTTAAAATTAAACCAGTAATTACGCTGAATTAAAAAAGTTTTATTTGATATTTGTTTATTCAGCCCAATATCCAGTTCTAAAAAATGTAATTAATTTCAATCAAATACCGAAATTTCTACATTCTTCTACACATACAAAGTTTCACCATTTTTTGGTAAATAAAAAAAAACATTTTTCAATTTCAAATTTCCGTATGTAGAATAAAATAAACAGTAAAATAAAGTAAAAGCTTGTTTATGTTATTCTAGTTTACAATTTTACCCGTCGGGTTGTTTATTCATAGCAACGTATTCTATTTAAATAAATAATTGGATGTTACAGAAAATTCAAAGTTTTCTTTATACTAAGTATTATTAAAAGTAATTTACACTTAAGTTTGTTATTTACTAATCTTTTTTAAAATTAGACAAAACACAATAATTATTTTAACTAGGGGTGAGTTGTGACATGGAAACACAACTAAAAACGCCAATCGCAGTCACAATTTCAGGTCAATAGTCAAATACTATAGTAACCTAGCCCATACGCGATTTAAATTACTTTTTTTCGCCATATATTATAGCTCCAAGTGAGTAAAATAAGGTAATGGCATATTGCACTAGTAATCTCTCGGTGTTTTTTTGCAAATTTTACTGTGGCTGGCCTGTTTTCTGGGTGTTTGTTTTTGTTTGGTAAATTTGTAAATATCGTTTAAATATATAAAGACATAAAAATTTACCCACTAAGGAAGAAGTATATTTTTATCCGTTAGAGGGCGTATCGCTTAGCTTGAATCACCTATAGGCGATTCAAAATAATTCTTCCGCTAACGCTCTAAAAAGGAAAGTGATGGTCCGGTTCTTGTTCATGCTTCACCGGTTTTCTATTTAGAGCGAAAGTTCCGCCCATAATCATGGCGGAAAAAATTAATTTGAATCGCCTATAGTGCCATTTTTAAAAAAGAAAAGTATCAATTATATAAACAACATATACAATTGTTGCACAGATTTTACATTTTGCGTATTGAATATTTTTGCTTTACTCCATTGATGTATTTCGAATCTATATTGAAAGGTTTTTCGTCTGTATTTTTTTATCTTCTATCGTCAAGAGAATCGTAAAATCAGTTGCTGTTTTTCATTATTCATTTTACACGACGTGATCTGAAAACAATTCTTTTGTACGCGCGTTCGTCCTTTAGGAAGAAGAAATTGGAGATGCTTGTATTAATCATACTTAAAGGATTTGGCTTGATCAGAGAAAATGAGATTATAATATATAAAGAATGTGTAGTCGTTTATAAAAAGTATAACATTCGGACATAATCGCATTAATCAAAGCGATAATAAAACTGAGGCGAAATCGATTTGCAATAAGGAAAACAAAAGTATTTTTTGGCGAGCGGACAATTCCACTGTGTGCATTATTTTTTCTCAATAATAAATTTAAGTTGCCCTTCTTGCGAATGATAATGCAATCTGAAAACCACGATGTGCGAATAAAGTTGTTCCATGAAGTCTTATCAAGTTTGCAACTGTCTCCGGATATCTTTCATACTATATATAGAGATGCAGCACTTCTGGCGGAAATGACACGGTTGTATTTACTGCAGTGATTCCTACAGCTCAATATACATGAAGTATACATCAAACACTTCATTTAATAAATTATAAAACTGAACACGTGTAGGATATTATAAACAAAATTGATGCAATAGAATTATAAAAAATTCAAATTAAAAAGCGAATATGATAATATAATTATAACTATAAAAAACATTCATGCACTTAATATTTTACATTTCCATTAAACTTTGTGCACAATAAATTTGTTTGAGATGGAAAAATTGCATTGAAGTGAAAAAAAAATAAATAATTTTTTTTTCGCAGCTAATAAAAATACAAAAAAAAGCATTTTTATCACTGATATATAAACCTTATAAAATTAAATTAAATTATTTTTCTGCATATATGCGAATAATTAAATAAAGTTGTTCACATACATAAAATTTTATTTACAACGTTGCTGACTTTTGTGTTATTAAAAAAAAATAGTTAAAAAGCTTTTTAATTTATACGGAAAATAATAGCACAGGCAGCTTATATAAAATTGGTTTTAGTTAGTTGGCTACTGAATCTGTTAGATCTTTGTTGAGATCTACTTGGAATTATTCTTCCGCTATATTAATTGTGGTGTAAGTGACTGTTAGTGCTTGGTAATCTAGAAATTTACAACGTAACAGCAAAATTTTTAATATGAATGGTAACTTTAATGCAAAAGTAGGCCGAAATGCAGATATTGACGATCTAATATAGGTAAAGAAGCAGCAAAAGAAAAATTCTACTTGACTACTGCAAAAACATGAAGTGGACCTGAAGAATTCCAAATAACATATTAAAATATGAAATAGACTACATCACAGAAAAAATAGATGCCAAAATATCATTCCATCAAGTTGCAGAAACTGACCACTTGAATGCAAAAATTGCAACTAGGGGCAAATAAAAATAAAAAATTAGAGTTTGTTTGCAAATTTTAAACATACTCTATATGAAACTGAAAATTTATACTTCTCATTAACCTTTTTATAGCTGCATGATAACGATAACATAATTAACAATTATTATTTTCAAATAAATCTTGAGAATAATTTTTTTTTTAAAATCAACTCACTCTATCTGAGCTTTTAAAAATATTTAATATTTTTCTTTCAAAGAACCTATTAATTTCGCAGATACCTCACAAAATGCATATTTTCATTAAGATTAATGAAGACGAAAATGTATAGTAAACAAATTCATTTTAATTAAAAATAATTTTTTAGTGCCCGTTATTAAAAGTTTCAGGATGAAATTTCAATTTAAATTTGAAACAAAATTAAATTTTAATGGGTATGACAAGTAGCTCTTAAACCTGTTTTCCTGTTTAACTAAATACATCGGATGTGTAAGGGGTGTAAAACTAGTGTTGGAATAGGTCGAGATAAGAGGCTACGGGGGCAGGCACCCTCTTGAGAGTGACATAAGCCGACGGTTCAGTAAACAGGTAAATCGATAGGTGCAAGTGGTGAGATCGACCGTAACGAGAAGGGATCTTCAGACATGTCGCAGGGGATTGACACCACATCCAAAAGACTGACGCCTGTCGGATTCCGCTAGCTTGGATTTTATTTCATACCGCAGTAATTGGGTTACGAATTGGATCAGATACAAATCATAGGGGTTAAAATTTAAATGCGATTTCGTCATTAAACGGAAAGGTAATTTTTTTCGACGCTAGGCTACAAGCAACAGTTCCGCTTCCGTCGATTGTTTTATGGCCGGAAATGAAAATAACCAAATTTCCACAACTTCCACTTTTATTAATGTTACTTTGCGCACGTGAAAAATTTATATTAGTGTTGAATATTTACTTTCGCAACGTTTCAATCTTGAAAATTTTTTGACTGCGATGGCGATTGAAACAATATCTTTCATCGATAAATTCTATTGAATGTTTTATGTGAGTATGCAAGTAGAAAAAGCTCTACGAGTGGCGATATATGCATTCTTGCCTGAAGCAAGCCTTTACATAAAGGACTAGTATTATATTTCAACACTACAATATTTTACATTCGTGAACGCATTACTTACCAACGAAAACATTCCTTTAAATCATAAAATTTAACTTGAAAAACTACAGAAAACCCTTCTACACAAATAAATACTACAACGAATAATATTTTAAAGTGTCGCGCATATTTTTATTCGCTACAAGAAATATTAGTATTCCAAAGTTCTCCAAATAAATTAATATCTATACAGTGGCTGAAGCTAACACTCATATTATATGGTTATTCTCCCTCGTTTCACATTTCGCCTGCGAAACATCGAATTTAGTATATAATTGAATTTTGTTATAGCAGAATTTAAAGTCTGCGACTACGTTATTTCGGCAAACCACACATTACTTTGATTATAATCGATTTTAATAATCCATTTCCTACGACATTATTCACCATTCGCACTTACTCGAAATAATTATTTTACTCCAGGCAAAATTTAATGACAAATTATCGATTGGTAAAAGTTTGTACATTTAGATGTGTGTACCGAATTAAAGTCGTTTCAGCTATTTCATAATTGAAGCAATTAATTAAAACGTATCGGTATTTTTAAAATTAATTTAACTAGTTAACGTTTGGACCAATAAATTAATAAAATTATTAATAATAAAATTAACTAAATTAAGAATGTACTATCTTATTTAATATAACACTACATTTATATTTCTGGTTTGTTTTAAACTTTGTTTAAAAAATGCCAAAAATGAAAAAATTCATTAAGAATTGTTTTTTATTTTCGGACGGTGGATTGTTGCCAAGATCCAATCAGTTCTTTGAAATTGAATTTAAATTATAAGCGTAAATTTACAGCTTTCTAAACTTGTTCGTTTGTTAGATTACAGCAAATACATTTGAATCCAGAAAAGTACCAGGCAGACACTAAATGTTTATGTTTGTGGGAAGACAGACTCAAGAAAACACAATTAAATGCATTCATAAATGTACATACGTAAACATATATTACAACTCCGCCGTGTCAAAGACTGGAGTCTTATCGACTGAGATAAGAAATGAAAAGTGGGATGAGTAACAACCTCGTTGAAAGCCAGGGTTTAACTTGCCCGAAAGAACGCCTCTGTCTAGAGAACAAGCAAAAAGATGATCAAAAGTGCATAGAAATATCTGGAATCTGGAACAACCCTAAGGGTAAGATTGGTCTATGAAGTCCAGGAACACAATCAATATGGAGAAAGAAAAAATCAACTAAAAATGTCTTGGTCGACCAGGTTGGGTTTGGATGCTAGGGGGTCAGGTTTTCTGTCAAAAAATTAAATTTGCTGAAAAGCCTAAAAATTATTTCAATGGATCACACGATAAACAAATTCAGGTGCAAAAAAGGACTGTGAACGTTAGTACTTGGAATGTACAAGGAAGGGTGGAAGAAATTACCTAGAAGGTAAATAATTTAAGTATGGATATTGTTGTCCTGATCGAAACAAGGAAAAAAGGAACTGGCATTGAAGTTTAAAACTATTATGTAAACATTTTTACCGGAGTTTCAAAACATCAAAGAGTGGCTACAGAAGTCTTAGTTGTGATTTTGAAGTAGTAGATAAAAATGTAATACAGGTGAACCTTAATATAAATCAAAATCCAGTAATAATTCTATGGTAAAATGTAATTTCGCATGACAACCAATTTAAAAGGAATTCTTTGAAAAGGTTAACAATGGAGTTACTAAAATTGGAAAAGCATGAAAACAGTTAGTACTGAGAAACCTAAATAGCAGGATTGACCGTAAGATATGCAACAAAGTAGTGGGCCCCTATGAAAAATCTATGCAGAATGACCAATGACTAAACAATGTTTAAAGCATGTCAAGATCATTACTAAAAATAACGATATGTTCTACAAACAAAAAAATATACATACATATACATAGACGCAGCATAAAGAGACCTAAAATCTTTTATTGAGCACGTAATTGAAGTCTAGGAAGTTTATAGAAATATAATAACAAGCCTCAAAGGAGCGGCAAAAAAAAAATGAAGTAAAAACTAAACCCAGCAGCAAAAAACCGGTAAAGCAATAACATAGAAGCACTTATATCCCAAAAATAGAACGGTACTATAAATGATTAAATAATAAAGAAAAAGAAGACAAAGACAAATATCTCGAAAGAAAAAGAGTGACAAGAACAACAATAACAATAGTAAAATAAAAAGTGGCAAGAAATAAACACGAGTAGGTGGAAAAAAAGTTCAGAAGCATGGAAATTCATAAAAAGGGTTAAATCTTTCGAAATAAGGACCGCAAATGTACTTCTAATACCAACAAAAAGTGGGTCAATTATTATAAACAACTATTAACAGAAATTAGAGAGGAATTTATGTCATTTATACCATTAAATATTTTAATTTAAGGAGACGGAATCAACATCGATGTGATGAGACTTAAGAAAGCTACACAATAGTTAAAAATCGGAAAATTAGCAGCTCCTTAAAGGAAAACAGCAAAACTAATCAAATATAGTGGTACAAGCAAAGTCACTTGGTGTGTAAATAAATATCTCAACGGTATTCCACTCCCAAATGAATGGAAAGAAGCGTACATGTCACCAATACACAAAAAAGAGAAATATATTAGATCACTTTAACTATAGAGGAATTTCTATAACTAGTACGCTAAGCCGCTTGTATGGTAGGATTTCTAAGGATTTAAATAAAGTAGTGTATAAAAAAGTAGAGGAAGAAGAGCAATCCGCTTTCGAGCAGGAAAAACCTGTACTGTTGATGTATTCTGTCTAAAACAGCTAATAGTGAAAAAGTCAAGAGACCCATCTCATGTTTATAGATCTCCATAAGGTATCCGGTACCGTTTCCATACAAAAGTTGTTAAACGTACATACAAGTACACATACATACGCATTGACTTCGACATATTAGGAAGTGATGACAGAAATTTGAAAATAAATATCACTAGGAAAAAAGTTGGTTTCCTTATGAAGTGCTACAAAACTTAATTATTTTAAGTAATAGGGGACGTAAACGTGAAGAATTACTGATAGTAATAGGTTATTAGCAGCGACAAAAATGTATTCATTTGGACGAACCTTAAGAGTATCCGAGAGAAAAAAAAATCTAAAATACTGACATCGAAAGGAAACAAATTTTATGGTACGAACATGTACAACGTCAGGACGAAAAAAGGTTACCGAAGAAACATATGCATACCACCAAACCGCAGAAAACAATATAGACCAAAGAAAACATGGAAGGAATGAATAATCAAAGTAATGAGCTCAAAGAACTTAAAAGAAGACCAGTGGAATAATAGAATAATGTGGATAAATATATACCACTCAGCAAGATAAAGGTTATGGTGTAAAATTATGGAAGTTTTTGTTTTAAATTGTCA
The DNA here is from genome assembly GCA_030264735.1 of Gymnusa sp. GC000175. Lineage (NCBI taxonomy): Eukaryota > Metazoa > Arthropoda > Insecta > Coleoptera > Staphylinidae > Gymnusa > Gymnusa sp. GC000175. The sequence goes on along the minus strand of JARJDX010029454.1, from coordinate 130 downwards.
TTCTAAGCGTTATAAATGAATAGAATTTCCAAATAACTGGTTCTTGCAAGGTACCCAACTATGACTTATTATGACTCCAAGTGCTCATAACCCTTTGACTGCTAAAGGCGTATATGTACGTTTTTAATAC
>JARJDX010029434.1:0-16778 GCA_030264735.1 Gymnusa sp. GC000175 | reverse complement strand
CTACCGCGACATTTGGTGTACCGACATTTCGTCTACACGACATTTGGTCTACGGAAATATATGTTTTATTTTATGCCAAGTAATTTATAAGAAATTTGTTTTTGAAGAATCATAATGAGATTTTAGAGTTCTTTAAACTTTTAAATTCATTTATGATGTACATATGATGAAATTATTATGCAAATAAGGACATAAAAACTACACACGCATCTTTATTTTCTCATATGATAAATACATCTTTTAGGTCGTCTGCATGCGAATGTGTATGTGCAACTTTTTTGTGGGCAGGCCTTATTCAAAAACAATTGAGGAAATCATTGTACCACTAAACCTAAATTTGGGTAGGCGTTGGTAGAATGTCGTGCAGCAAAAGGTTTCCTATTTGGATTATTTTAACATTTGTAGATAGTAAGGTAAAGTATTGTTTTGTTTCGCATCAAAGTTTATAGTTTTTATGTGGTTGTTTAGATACTTGTGTACATTTTATCTTAATTTGAAACACCCCAAAATCTCAATACTAAAACATTTATTTTATTAATTGCTTCAAAAAAGATAAAAAATATATTTATGTATCCTAAATATCGGTATACCAAATGTCGCGGTAGATCAAATGTCGTGTAGACCAAATGTCACCGTACACAAAATGTCGGTAGACCAAACGTCTGTGGACTAAATGTCGTTGACGAAAAGTCTGTAGACGAATTGTCGTGACCCCACATTAGAGTGACGTTTTATATCTCAGCTGGTTACAGTGTTGCCGAACATCAATTGATTTGACGGGTGAAAATCAGGTTTTAGAATTATTTTTAACTTTTTTCTAAACAACCTCTTAAAGAATATTAATAAAACTGTACAATATCAGTTCCACATATAGTATTTTATGATGCAGCTGTTTGCTATATCAATGTCACAATTGATCGAGTTTATAATTGCAAATTAATTTTAACTATTTATTAAGTTTTTGAGCAAAGCCTTACCTGTATTTAAAACATGCCATACTGATTTTGTATGTAGGTGTATAAATTTTAAATTTAATTTAAAACAAATTTTAATTTTATCATCTCATAATTTAGTTTTTTTAAACTTTTTTTTTTAATTCGTTGCTAAGTAATATCGTTTATATGTCCTAATAAAAATAAGTTACAGATACATGCTTGCCATATTATTTGGTGTCCGGCCAATTCGTCGCTGGAAAATTCACCGCAGACAGTTCGCCGCAGACAATTCGTCGCGAATATTTTCGAGGTAGGATTAGATATGGGCGGTGCTTTTAAATCAGATTTTCGGCGATCTATCTGGGTAAAATTAGATACAAATGGTGTTTTTAGTACCAAATTGGGACTAGATTAATTTAACAGGGTAAAACTATATGTATGTTTTCATAGCAGAATAAGTCTACGCCGATCTGACAGGGTAAAATTGGATATATACGGTACTTTTTAAACCAAAATGGATCTACAGATGGACTATTCGGTGCAAAATACGAAATTAGGATTCAGCAGTATGCTAGGAAACTAACTACATACGTATCGTATGTAAGAACATATTCTGAGTATCTGAAAACAAACAAATTGTCCAATTGTTCTTGTTGAAAATGATAAATGTCTAATGTTAATCATTAAAATATAATTATAATAAAAGTTTATCAATAAATTACTAAAATATTTCAACAATATATACTAATCATTCAAACTTTCCATGTTTTTTCTGCATCATAGGTTTTAATCTTTTTAAGTATAAATTAAGCTTAAATTGTTTCTATGAGAACATTATCACATGAACATGTTAGTCCTGCTTCCTTTGTCCCTGCAGTTACATATATCCTAATTCCAGAGTAAATTGACTGCACAAAGGGTGGCTTTCTGCTCTGTTGGGGATTGACGCGTATACCCTTACGTAAACGCAACCCCAATATCTATTAAATATAAGTAGGGGCGAGCAGTACTTGTACTTCGATATGTCGATAATAGGGACCTTGCTAAGTGATAATTTGTTAGAGCAGCAAATTTTATTTCACGGACGAAAACGGAAATAAATTCTGTATTCTTTGAGCCTTTACATAATAAATCAATTAGAGGAATTGATTTTTAATGGTGCTTGAAGGTGAAGTAGAGAATATTAAATACCACATAAACATACAGATATATAATCGATTTCTTAAACGCTTATTTTTCCATACTTGCAACATGAAATTCAGTTATGTAATGAATTGCACTTTCTTTTTATATATTTTATTTTTATGTATCTAAGAGAAAAAATGTATGTTTTTAATGATCCTGAAATAAATGGAAAATGTTTTTATAAATTTATGCATACATATTTCAAGATAAAGTTTGCTTATAATCCATATTTAAAGTAATATTATATATGAATATAAATATAATACTCTTCATTTGTGGCTTGAATGTTAGAAGAATTTCTGATAGCTTAAGCTAGAGCTTGACACTAGTGTTTTTATAAACATAAACAAATGTGATTTAAGACTCTAAATATGAAAGGTTTTTTATACCACCCTCGTTTCACAAATTTTTCTTCGTGATTACTTAACATTTTAAATACTTAAACTTTATTCGAAAAATATAAGCAAACTGTTTTTTTTTAATACCAGTTTAAGTAAATCATGCTCAAACAATTAACTGTAATTATTCCATTATGATTTTATTATTAGACCTGAATAGCATTGCTGTTCAACTAATATTATTATTGCCATTATTCAGCTGGAAATGTTGAACAAAAGCTTAAACGGCACATAAAACAATGGTCATAATTTTACATTTTCTTCCTTTCAATACCTTAAAGCAATCCCCAAGCGGCTTCCACTAAGAAATATTTATTGCGGCGAATCTTATCCCTTTGCAGACATAATATTATTGACTTATTTTTAAATTTTGTTGAGTATCAAAAAGTTTTTTTACTTATTTTCATCAAAGGCATAAAATTAATAAAGTATTCTTTTAAAGGCTACATTTATAAAACTAAAAACTAAATTTTTTCGCAAAAATTATGAAATATATACAAGGGGTTTGGAAAAACCAATAACAAATAACACCACACTACAAATTTAGCAAAAATCTTAAAAAATGTGATAAAGCCGAGACCAGAGTTTATCTGCGAAATATCTTATTATATTATACTTTACTTCAATTATGAAAAAAAGTATATTGTGAAAAAAAAATTTTATTTTTACTTTTTTTTCAAAACCAGTTTTTAATATCAAGTTTATTTATATATCAATTTGAACGAAAAATATTCCACAAATGGAAAATGTTTAGAGTAAAGCAGCAGTTTCTCAAATTTAACTTAACCTGATCAAATCTATGTGTAGGAGTACAAACAATTAATATGTAATTTTATGGTCACATCTTCGTAAATAAAGGTACTGTATAGTAATCGCGAAAATTTTCGATAGAAATTTATATTTAAGCTTTTATCAAAAATTTGTAGGCTTCAGTGACTTTTGATTGAAATCCACCTACCGAAATTGGTAGTTTATTGATAAGGTTTTTCGGTTTTTTTGCAAATATTTCATAAACTAGCAAGTTTGTGGAAAAAACATAAATGGAATAGAATTTGCAATTTGATTTTTTTTTTAATTTAAGAACTTATCCTTGTCCGTTGCAATATTTTATTGAATTTATTTCCATCAAATAGCAGAGATATACAGTCATTAAAATCAGCTTACAATAAAGGTCCTTTGACACACATCAGTCACGTCACAGTTCAGTCAACGTCTCGAATCGGAACCGTCGCCGTCAAGTCTCAGTCAAAATAGCGGCTGCAGCCTATTCACATCTGTCCGTCAGAGTTTTCATACTATATTCAGTTATTTTTTTCTGTGTTTCCTCGAGTGTATCTATAATTTGCTATTATACTAATTTATATTGTATTACTAAAATTTCAAGGTCTTTATATACTAAAATATTAAGACCCTTTAAAAGAAAATAAATAAATTTCAAACGCGATTTGTCGGGATAGGTACGGCCACGGGGATGGTATCGTTAGATAGCTCCCACACATTGACGCTTTTCGGACCCTGTGTTGGGGTCGACCAATTAACGGTCTTTCGTGTAGACGTCTTTAAAGTTTTAACTTCAAGCGATTATAACTCGAAAACGGTTCGTTGGATCGAAAAATATTTCATGGCAATGTTATAGGTCTCAATGTGGTCTACGGGGTATTTTCTAACGCATTCAATTAATTTTTCATCATCACCTATTTTCACTTTTTAACAAATTAAAAAACACGTCAGTCAAATAAAAAATATCGTCGACGAGAAATCTCGTTTTGACGATTCGGTGACTGGCGGTTCTGATTAGCGACTTTGCCGGCTCAGTGTAGACAGCGCCATTTGAATACCAAGAAAACATATTTTTTATGACTGATACTTCTCGGAAATGACGGAACGTTGTCTTGACGTGACTGATGTGTGTGAAAGGACCTTTAATATGTATATACTTTATTAAACAAATTTACAAAAAGTTGCAGCTAGTGGTGTAAATGCGTGAAATAAGTGAAGGTCATATTTATAAGGAGTTCGGGAAACTGGTCTCAGCTTGTACATGTAAGGATATGGTATCAGTCTTCGCAGCGGTGTTACCAGAATTTGCAGTGACAGTCTATTTGAGTTGAATGTCGAGCCTTGGATGTAGTAATTTACTACAAAAGACCAGTTTTTAAGTTATCTGTTTTGTTTGTTTTACTGTTTTCATCTTTGTTTGGGTTGCACTTCGTCATCAATTTCTCGGATAGGATGGTACAGCTGACTGATGACATAGGCTCGGGGATATTGTTTTGTTTATTTCCAAATGCCGTTTAATAAAATTATTCGAGATGCAAAGGTTGTCTGTTATGAGGATGTTGTTAAATTACAGAATTTGGTTCACTAGTCTTTGAATTTTACCTCCGATGGCAAAATCAACGATCATTTTGCGATTGAGGATGTTCCTTTCGACGCTATCAAAAGCCTTGTAGAAGTCGACGAAACAAGCATATAATTTTCCGCCGCTATTTTTCAGTTTGGCTGTTACATCAATTATACGTTGTGCGATTGGCGCCAGTATTGATCGGCCCTGTAGATTTATTAGTTTTGCGAGCCGTTTATATCCCGTTTTTTGTAGCGCAATTCCTCAATAGCTGATTGGGTTTGATTTCCCTTGCCCTTGTACAGTATTTTTATGTTGCTTCTTCACCATGATGCTGGCAAGTTTCCTTGTTGAAGACAATTGGTAAAAAGCTCGAGCCAATTGTCTTGCAGATTGCTGAGACTGCTAGCCTTGCCCTTGTGGTATCTCTGTTGTTCTTGGTATTGCTGGTCGCCACTACTGATCAACTTCGCCTGTTTACATTCTGCGTTGAACCAATGCCTTCTGAATGTGTCTTTTTTGTTTTTGTAGCTTTTCTGATTAGCAGGTTTATTGTCGTAGATAAATCGTAGAGGTCACCGCGCTGCGTACATGTTAGAAAGCTTTCAGGATTGGTGTCGCTTTAACCTCTGTGTGGTTTGTAGGCTAAATATGACACAATTGATGCTTTCTTATAATAGTTTCTTTTATTTGTATTCTTGTCGATTTTTTTGCGACATTCCATATCAGGCTTTTTAGTCTGTGTGACGTCATTGTCGCATTTCTTTCAACGTCACTACGCTTGCCTTTGCGTGTGGTCTTCTTGATTTTTAGTATCTTGAGGGTGTCTTGAGGGAGTTTTCGCTTTTTAAAAGTAGTGTTTATCATAACTTATTTCACTTTGTCGTAACGTAAAATAAAATTGCTGGCAGCCATTTTCAGCGACAATTAATGAAATAGGTTATATATCATTCAAAAGTGACGGATGTCACTATCGGGTTTATTGCCAACATAAATTTTAACAAAATGAAGTTACAGAGACATACTGCCAACCTAATTGGCTGATAATTGATAAGTCCAGCATAGCTAAATAACCTTCTTACTAAGCCTAAATTTCTTACACAAAACAACTTCTAATCAGTAAAAAAGTTGATATTGACGCACAGTTTACTGTAAAAGCCATATTCTATTGCTTCATAAAAGCCAGCCTAGGGAGCTGGCTCCAAAGTCCATGACGAGGCCATCAATCAACACCCATGCAGTCGTAGAATACTACTTAGACAAAAAAAATGACTAAACCGAGTAAGAAGAAGAGATACGGGTTGCGTATAAAGGTTAGAGAAACTGCAACAGTTGCAAACATCATTATTATGAGCTAATTTCTATTATTTGTTCAACATACCCCGAAGTGAACAGTGTATTGGGTTATAGTGTGTTTTTCTAAAGGGCACAAATATAGTTGCCATCTATAGAATCTTAGTCAGGGCTCTGCCTCTGTGAACTTTATTTCAGGCAATCACGCTAAATATGTAAATAGCTACTTCATCCACAATATTGTCACGTCGCCTGGAGCCACCACGAGTTGTTCATGTGATGGCTTGTGACTTAGCGATGGCCAAGTTCCATTAGGGATGAAAAGGTGAAATAAATTATAAAGAAAATATATTTACTTACATAAGAAGTTTTATTAAAGCCATGGGGCGTAGCATAACTTTACTTAACATCACCACTTTAAGATTTTTGATAATTGTTGACGACCGTTTGCCGTGACTGACTATATCTGAATGAATATCTATTTTACAAAACTAAAAACTGCTTAACTATGTTTTGCTGATAATGCATGGAACATCCCCAATCCTGGGAGCAATAGCAAAATGTCCCTAGTTGCTAAATTGGAGATGCCCATGCATTAACCTGTAAACGCGCGTGGCGATGATGGCACCAGAGAAATTAAAGTAGCCACATTCGCGGTCTTAGTTATCGTGAGAAATAGACATTACAAGAAATGCTAATTTTTAAAATAAAAAAATATTCAAATTACTAAAACTTAAAATAATTCGTTCCCACAAAATTTCCATACGTGACAATATGCTACTAAATAATTACCGTATTGCTCAAGCCTGTGCCTATTGCCTAATACCTTTTGCATACAAATCGATGATAATAATGGTCACAACTGCTGTACCCGTTTAGGAGATATTCTATTTATATGGAAGGGCTTGAGGCCGTTGATGCTCATTTAATATTTTCTTTGATAAATGTTTTATCATCCTGTTTTCTACGTTTTTTGGTTAATAAGAAGATTGAATTTTTTTTATCAATAAAACAACTTATTTTACTTCTTCTTCTTCTTCTTCTTCTTCTTCTTCTTCTTATAGTGTAATACACGAGTGTATGCGACTTCCACGCTTACTTTCGTGTTGTGCGGGTTTTTGTTTGCTATTACACGAAAGCAAGTACAGTTTAATATGGGTTCCGAATCACTAAATTGGGGAAGTTATTCTGCGGTATGTACCCTCAAAGATTAACTGTTGCCTTTCGAGGGAGAAGTGGTCGTAATTCCGATGTTGGTTTTTCTGGACCTTAGCTTAGAAGGCAATCAAGCTGTGACCACTCCCACTAACTTGGATGTGTGACTTTACTTCAAATTCTCAAATTCTTTCTAAGACATCCTGAATGACTTTCGTTTAGACTCTATAGTCTAAACGAAAGTCATGACTTTTGATTAGCTAATACCGCTTATGTGGTCTTTATTGAGTCTTACTGTTGGGGCTGTATCGTTTACTTCGTCACAAAAAAATGTGATTTTCTTTTAGACCCAGTTGTATACTTTCCTTGTCTAGCTTTGACTTTTAAGCAACTTAGTCTTTGTTTCACCTGTCTACGACTCTAGAAAGAAATCTCAACTTTAGTAGGGTTTAGTGGAGTTTATATAAATTTTGTAAATATATAAATTAAAAAAAAAGGAAATTTTCAATAAAATATTAATGTGATAATTTAAATTTTCTAAATAATCAATACATTTTTACAGAAAAATGTATCAGCTAGTCTCGAAACAATAATTTTGGTCAAAGAAAAAGCGGGTCGCACAAATTTTCGCCTAGAGCCGCATGTCGCCCCCGGCCGTATTTTGCCCCTCCATGATTTATAACCTACTCAGTAGCAGCTTTTAAATTTTGCATTCGATTTTATTATAAGTATATCTCGACATTAAAATAATGTTATTACTATAATAAAACACATTACTCTAAAGGACTATTTAAATGCAAAAAAAACAACCCCTATAATGAGATTTATTTGAATTGGAAGATACTAACTGTAGATACGTGTGCAATAAATCTTTAGCATTTGAAATAAATTAATGGAAATGCGCTTAATTAATAATCCATTTTGAGTTCATTAAATTCCCTGTTAACTATTTATCGCAGCGATTAGGATTTTTAATGTAATTTGTAGCATGTGGAATTAAATGTAAGCAAGAAAATTTCTCTTTAGTGTTTCAAACTAGAGAGAATAGTTATCTCTAGAGCACTTCATAAACAAAAAGGAATGAAAATTATCAAGCGTTTAAAACAATAAAGTTAAAAATGGTAAAACACCCTTGTGTTAAGTGAGATAAAATATATCAACAGCAAAAGCTGAAATAATTTTTTTTATTATATAACCCGGTTACGATTGGTGGTTTGATAATGTAGCCATTAGCGGAGACCCATTTTGCAGTCCTGCCACCCTATTCCTGTTTCAAACAGGATGAAAGCCCCAAAACTGTTGTAGGACTGGGGCATCGTTAAAGACAGATCCGTTAAAGTTAAACTTAATCGAACAAACCTCAATTCAACCTCAGCCTCCATCATCTCAGTTTTTGTCTTTTCTTTCAGCTACTTTTGTGTGATTACATAACGACTTGTTCCTTAACTTTTCTTTGTTTCTGTAAATGCCATATCGATTCAAACTCCCTATCTTTTACAATTTCAAATTTATTTTCTACATAATTAATTACATTATATAATATATAATGGTTAACTCATTATTCGGATTATCTTTGCACTTTTTGCACCACACTAATTCTTTTTAAGTAATAAAATATAAAATTTTATGTATTATTATTAAAAATTTAATATTTTCTTTGGCTTAAATTTGTTTATAAAAAAATTATTTAAAAATGAGAAATTAAAGGTAACAAAACTATATTTGAAATTATGAAAAAAATATAGCTTCGTTGAAAAAATGCAATACATTCGGAACACGTTTAGGGATTAAACTGTGTAACTCCTGTCATGGATTAAATATTGTTTTCTATCTGATTCCATCTTGCAAAAGTTGAGATCTTAAATGTGCTCACGTATTTTGTTGTCGTAGACCGGATGCCGTCTTGTTTAATACATTATACAATGTATTGATTTCCGGTTCTGTTCAAAAAGGCTGTAGGAAATTTGATAAATTAAGCTCATTTATTTGCTCACATATACGCACAATCTACTTTATTTTTGTAAAATTTATTTTCACATTTATACATTTTCATTTCTTTTTTGATGTAATATTTGCTTTTTAATAACAAAAATTAATTTTTTATGACATAATGAATTTAATTTTATATTATTTTGAGCTTATTATTAATCCTTAAATGTTTGTGACTATGTTGTTCTGTAATTGTACTTCCTGACCATTGTATTGTATTGACAACAATGTCATTGTTTTTCTAAGGATGCGTCAAAGTAGAATAAGTGTACTATCCTTGAGAAAAAACCTAATAGACTTAGTTTAATTTTTTACATTTTCTGTTCTAACATTTGCCTAATTATTTTAATATTTGACCTTATTTTACTTTTAAGATTAATTTTGGGGTTTTGAAAAAAAAAAATTAACTAATTAAAGATAAATAGCAACCCTAGAGAATATAATTATATAACTGAGAGTATTTGGAAAACGGAGCAAATAATAAGTAAAATGCAAGAAAGAAATTTAATAAAAGTTTATATTAATATTTTTAACAAGAGTTCTACTATGAATAATATTAATTTTGATTTAAACTTTACAATTGCCCATGTTTAAATTTAATATTTTCCGCACTGAAAAAAATATTTTTATGCAATCAATTGAAAAAACTTAGCCATTTAACCGCCAATTTCTCGACGGTTGAGAGACCTGCTGATTGAGAAGCTTAATACGTAGTTTTTCCGCAATCATTCCATTTTTATATTACACAAATTATACATACCATCAAGAGGAAACAATGTTTTTTCTTAAAGTACCATCTTCATTTACTGGAGGTTGAAAAGAATATCGGCAAATTCTACAAACACAGAAATTTTAGGAAATTAATAAATCAAACGACAGCACCAGATTGTGGAAGCAAATAATACAGGGAAAAACATGAATGTTCCCTTGCTTCGAAAGCATCTATGTAATGTAAGTAATATTTATTATAGTATAGAAACCACCATCTTAGTTGTGTAACAACTTTTTATTGTCGTATGTTCAATGGGTACATATGCGTTTTACAAAAAACAAAGAAGAAAGGAAAAGAACAAGCACTAAAAGCTCTGGTTTATGGTGGGGTATCTAAAGAAAGAAGAGCAAAAGAAGGAATTGATGATCAAAACAGTGTAAGTAAAACAGTGTAAGAACATTAAGAACAGTAAGGGCTTGCAGTATAGATCACAAAGAATAATTTTGGCAACATTGAAAATAAGTATAAGGAAAATAAATTTGATTGGAATTTATGCACCAGATAGCTGCAAACCAGTAAAAAAACCTTCAGGATTTAATTGACGAAATACCAAAGATCGAAATAATAATAGTCAAAAGTTAATGCGAGAGTAGAAAACACAGAGTGCGTATAAAACAAAGATTCAATAAAAATATAAAATATTAAAACTGTAATCTAATAATGGGCTTCTGTTCTATGAATAAAATATGAATTAACAACACCTTTTACAATTATAGGGAACAATATAAATACACAAGGGCACAGACCCATGATAGATTAACAAGCCGAAAACTGATTCGTTTCGTCGTCAGAGTAGGACGCCAGTCCTGGCGCATAGCCTTCTTCTCCGCCTGTAATACTGGCAACTTACATTACAGGTGGACCTACAGTTTAGCGTAAATTCCAAACCACTGGAGTTACATGATTCTAACCCCTAACCAGAAAAGGTTTTTTAGTCATGAAACCCCACGCCGACAAGGCGGGTTGGGGAGTTGGGGCAGTGTTGGATTTAAATATTAAAATAAATATTTTGCATGCTGTGGGGCGCGAACCCATGATCTTGCACTCAGCAGCCGAATGCCTAGACTGCTGAATTACACTGCCCCCATTGGTTAAACAACTCAAAATACAAAAAATTCAAACATTTAACAGAATTTCAGATGAATGGCAAAGAGCAATAATTATAATATTATATAATTATATAATATTGCACTTTTGGTCGAACCGATCTAACCTTGAAACATCCTTAAGAAGGTGTACGCCAAACCACTCACTTTAAATGAAAAGACGAAGAATTAATTATACGTCTATTTAACCTTAGCCCAAACCTATACAGCTTGACCAGTATATATTGGCATGTGAAAAAATATTTTAAATAAAATTTTCAATCAAATTTTGCAATATGTCACCGGCCTTAGGCGCAAAAATACTTTTTCAGAGACTGTACAGTACTTTGCTTAAAGATGGTGCTATCACTCCCACTTTCAAGTGGGAGATACTTGTGCGCACCTATAAGTTGTCGGCCAGCTAGATTTGGTTAAGCTGTACAATAGCAATTGGTTGCGCCAAATAATTTGCCTAGCGCAGTACCCAAATCAATGACAACGCCTATACCTAAGTTGGGCAAAGAGGCGACAATCAAAATTTACTGATGCCGTTCCATTTGCTTCTTTATTCCAAGCATACTTTCCTCCTTGATTAATACCTTTTGGTAGTCTGTTCTTAATTTATTTCCCTTTGCTTTTACTTCCCTAACTATGTCTGGACTGCTCTTTACTTTGGGCGTTGTCCATAAATATCCTGGGGCATTTTGGGGTGCGTTTGACCTTCATAATTTATTGCTTTTCGTCCATGTAAATATGTGATTAATACACAATCTATCTGTATGGAAACCACCTTATGCTTTTATATCTTAGTACTTCGATGATTTTATTCTTCCTTTAATGTTTGACCGTATTACCTGCTCGTTATGGTTAGTCTTTTGTAATTTCAACGCAGCTCTTTATTTTTTTTATTATATCCTATCGGATGGTACATTTTGCTCTGATCATATAGTTTTGAAGAGGTACACCCATGGTGATCAATATTACAGAATATCGGATTCAACAGGAGTGTTGGAGCTTTGCGCTAATTCCAACTACATTTCCATTACGTTTATTTCTTCTACTGGTATATTTTTAGCTCTCTTTAGTTTCGTTAATTTTTCCTTTTTTTACCCTTTGGGGCTAAAGAAAAAAAAATTTCCAATAAATTTTTCCCTGCTTTTTACCAGTTTTTTTCTCTTTATTTAATTTACAATCTATTACACATGAAATAAAAAATATTCAATAAATTTGTTGGGTTGAATTTGACGTGAGTGAAGTTGGCTGTTCTTCTTATATTGTTTGCTTGTATCGCTTCTATACTAATTAAATCGCTTAAAATATAGAAGAAAGGTTTAATATTTTATGTCGTTTTAGTCTATTGGGAATGTTATTGGTTAGTTAGTAGTTAGTAGTTAGTAGGTTCTCCGCTAGTTGGTTCTCCGCTAGTTGGTTTGGATGTAGTTTGATTTTTTTTTATGTATTTAATACTGTGGTTTCTAACTACGTCTTTTACATATGAATTTTATCAGTAATATTTTTTTTATTACTTCCGGCTTATATTTCTTATTTCTGTTGTGCCAAATCTTTCTACACTTTCGTTACTAGTATTCTTCCTAACATTATACCAGCACATTTCATTTTTTTCGTGTTTACTTCTTATCCTGGACACCTTATATATTTAAAATAAAGTCGTGCATGCTGCTTTCTATATATATTTAAATATAATAAATTGTACAAAACTGTTTTCTTACCTATATAACGTAAATAAAATGGATCACGTATCATAACAATGCATTCTAGAAACCTTAGAAAAGAGTGTTGTGATGTAAACTGTATAAAAGATTGTAACAAAAATAACTTTTTATTTTATATTTTTCCATGTGTTAATATTTTTTTCTATAAACTAAAAAAAAATAAATACCAAGAGTTTGTGTAAATACAAGAAGAATCAATTGAATGTATTATGTGCGTAGGATTCTTCTTTTACACTGAAAACACCTTTTGTATTCAACAGAGTGTGCAAAATACAAGTCATAGCTTGATCCAATATTACTTCCTTTGATGTAAAGAGACATATACACTAACTCACATCATCCAAGATACTGGAAATTCCGCTGGTCTTTGTTTATTTTAAAATTTAGGTAAATTTTTTGTAAGACATGTTACGTAAAATATTTCATACATTAACCTAATCTACAAAGTTTTTACATTTTTTTTTTCAATAAATAGTTTATTTATAGTATGCTTTAGTATAATTAGGAGTTACACGTCAAAATATATAATTTTTTAGTTCTCATTCTTTCAAAGTCATTATACTTTGGTCGAAAATATTATAGGTAATAATAATTAATTTTTAATATAGAATTTAAGCTTTCGCGACTTGAGTCGATGTAAACTTTCTTTACAATTTTTTAATATGTGTTGTTAAATTTTACAAACTTCTACCACTATTTTACTTGTTCCTACTTTTGTGGCTTTTGTATATCAGATATGAGCCACGAAAATTAGGTTTCATCATCATCAACATCATCATCGTCCAGGCTATAGCGTTATACCCCTTTTGGTCCCTTGTCTCTAATCGTCTCTATCGTTCCAGTCTTTTAGTTGAGGTTCCGTGCTGACATATATTTGTGTATCCTTTCTAATTAAGTTGTCTTTAGTCGTCCTCTCTTCCTTCTTTCTTTGTTGTGCAATAAAATATATTATTATTTAGGTGTCTAGTTTTTCATTTGTTTTGGAAGTCGTTCGTCTAACATTCTCTCTACATGGTACATGGCCGTACTCTAGTTGTTTTCTTTGTACGCTTTCATAATCCGCTTTATCTATTTATTTGGTCCTTTTTTGAACCTTGACTTTCTGTCAGATCTACACCAAAAGCCTAGTTTTAGACTCTTATATTTTCTGTCTGTTTTACTGGCCATGTTTCGCATCCAAACAGTACGATACTTTTTAGTACTGAGTTAAAGAAGAGTCTTTTGTTGTTCTTTGAGGTGTTTTGAGCCCACAGTACGGATTTTAGGCACCCGATTACTTTTCTATCCTGTTGGTTTTGGTGTTCTATTTCAGGTTTTGTTCTTTTTTTGTTTCATTTTGTTCTTATTTACCGTCAAGCCCGACGCCTCATATTTTTTAAGTAGCTTTCTGGTCATGAGTTTTAGGTCTTTAGCCTGTACTACTACCACCTGGTCTTCAGCGAAGTGTAATGTATACAGAGTCGTATCGCCGTTTAGTTCAATGCTCATTTTTCAGTCGGACAATGACCGAGAGTTTGCTAATTCTGTAGTAAATAAATTATGCTTCTTATGGGATGGTCTTAAAATAGTTCATGATAACTACGACACAACCAGTCACAGGGTAGCGTTGAAAGAGCCAAGCCACATGCTGGTGACGTTGATGGCCGAAGAAAACTGTAACAATTGGTCCAAAGAACGAAGATTTATTTAACTTTAAAAAAAGGCAGGATACCATTAATAAAGAAAGCGTTTTCCTTGTCCAGCTATGTTTGGCTGTAACATTAAAGTCGGTTTTAATTTGTCGCGTTTACCAGAAGCTGTCATTGCTGGTGTTAAAACTAAAGATGAGCAAGACAAAGGTAGACTAGCGATATACCTGATGAAAGTATTCATATGGCTTTTAACAATGATAAGAACCAGTAGATTCCAAACTATAATGAAAATCAGGCTACAGACGTAGAAAAAATCTGAAATGGCCAAACACTGCAAACAATCAGGAGATAAAAGATATAGAAAACCAACTGGAGCCAAATAGTAACGGATTCTAGGAGACATGTGCCAAAGGAAATGAAGAGGGGCCAGATGAGCTATATAAATTGATAAACTGAACGATAAAAAAAACAGAGCTAATAATAAATGTAAAGCCAAACAGAACTTAGATAATCAAGCACAGTAAATTAAATTATTGTGTAATTTCAAGTTCCCTTCTGCTCAAATTGGAATTCAAGTTCAAATCCTGAATGTTGACAGAAGATAAACAAAGTTTTGCAATATTCTAGCCTTGATTGTTAAGTAAAGGACTTTGCCAGCTAATAAATGAAAATGGAACAATCGCTGTGCCTTTTTTTAGGAATCAGTTCTCGGTTTGCGATAAACCAATAATTACTTTAAAGACAGTATCACTAGAAAAGAAATCACTGCGGCGGCTAGTAAACACTCAGTTATTTTTGAAAGGATTACGTTATCAGAGATTACCTAAGCAGGTTTAAATTACCCAGGCAAAGCTAGAAATGTATATTTTGCTTTGTCTTTATCCAGATCTTAAGAAAAATGCGCACTCTACCTAGTCAAAGCTAAGTTTAACCAATTTCTACCCGTAACATATATAGATATACCACTGGACTTAAATGCTTAATATTTTTTTTCGGGTGGCTAAAAAACTTTTTATAAAGTATCCTCTCTTGTCCGTTTCCAGAGGCTTTTACCTTTATTAGATGACTTATGGATTCTGGGCTTGCAGCCTCTTTTCATTCTCAGCTGTGGTTTTTAAAATGTGTCTTACCAATTGGTCAATGGTTTTCCAGCTGGTTTCCTCGCGCAGCGTTACTGCCACCATATTTTCAGGTTTAATCACTTTTCCCACTTCCAGAGCAGCTTTTGCTTAATATTAAATAGAGTTTACCTAATGCAAAAAGCAAAAAAAAATGGAGAGAGCAAATTGAGAATTATCGCGATAGCCACATGGCGTAGTCACTTTACACTTAGGTTCAAACAGAATTTAGCGTAGAATTTTTTACTAGTAGCAACTATAGTTGTTCTAAATTGGACTCACATGACATCGAAAATATTTCGAATTTTCCACTTTTAAGCGCTGAGTAATTTTAAGTTTTTGTTAAGTTTTATTTAATAAGTGTATGACACATGAACGTGTTATGTAGATTTATTCGGTATTTTTGACATACTAATAATAATAATAATAATAATAATAATAATAATAATAATAAATATAGTAATAACTGAATATTTTTTTATTAAAATCTTAATAACTAAGAGATATAAAACGATGCAAAAAATAGCAATTTGCCATATTTAAAGCTATTTTTTACAAAGTAAAAATATCAAAGACACAAACTATGTGTAATTCCTGTACGTATAGTGATACTTTTATAAATTAATTGTCACCCTAAAAGATGGGCGCTTTGATGCTATAATCCATTTATTTAGATCAATGACTTTTTCTTTTTGTTCCTTCTTTATATTCAGAGGTTGGTGATGAACGCCTCTCTGTCAGCCAGCTGGGTTGCTCCTTGTATTTAATACTTTTGTGCATTCGATAACTATTTGCAACAGCTATCGCATGATTGCACTAATCCCTCTTACAAGTTAACTGCTGGTTCAAATAATTTAGACAATATTAAATCCATTTTTGTTTACCACAAGTAGCGAACGATTAAATTAGCTTTATGCTGGTTAAAGAAACCAAGCAACAGATATTAAATAATTAGCAATTTACCGAAAATGAACGTAAATTCATTATTCGAATAGCCAGATAATAACAACTAGACTAGAGACAAAATTTAACTTATACCTAACCAGATAACGGGACGGTTTTCGTTTCGCCCGGGATTTAGTAAGAACGACCACCTTAAAATATTTGTAAAAGTAACAGTGAACAACAGCAGACTTTTAC